>ML058356.1:0-267019 GCA_003013855.2 Liriodendron chinense | reverse complement strand
CTATAGAGGAAGAATTCCTTACCCTTGAAACAGAATTTCCTCAATCAATTAGGGAGAACGAGGACCCTTCATCTGACTCTGTCGATTTTCTAGAGGAATGCATGACCCACCCCTATGATCTGGATGATGAGATGATTAAGGAGTTGGATAGTTTGTTAGACACGGTGTCGGTGCCTGAAAAACACCATTCCATTGATTTACACTCTTTACCATTATTTGTGGAAACACCGTGCAATTCTGAATTTGTGGAGGAGACAACCCAAACTGAAAAATACTTAATGAATGCCTCTCCACCATCATGGGTTCTTCAACCCATTGAAAATTCTGATTGGGAGGACCCGTTTTTAATCAATTACAACCCAATTCAGAACTTGAGGAGATATCTTTTTGCTGCTCTTATCTCCTCCTTACATGCGTGTGGTGCACACTATGATTGGACCTTCATGAAGAAACGCACCCATGTATACATTCGAGCAGGACTTTGGATGGTCCTCATGAGAAACCTATTGAAATTCTTGAAGATCCTGCTCAAATTTGATTATGTAATCGATCAGACTAATCAAAGGTAGGTAGGTAGGTTAGGATTTCTTTCTGCATTTTGGATTGAATAAGTCTCATTGAGACAATGGAAGATGTTAGAATTGATCAACTTGCTACCTCAGGTACTCTCGTTCTCACTCTCCTTTGTTTTATGTCATTGCTCTCATGTCATGTATATTGCATATCTTATTACATTGAGGACAATGTAAGATTTTGGTTGGGGGGTGAGATTCCTTAGATGAATCTACTAGCTTTTGTGACATTTCGAGCAATTATGTAGAAAATTTTCAATTTTTCTAAAATTCAAAACTCTTTTGGAAAACGTTGTTTCTATGCATTCAAGATGATATGAGTATAAGAGGAGGAGATACGAAGTGAGTGATGTTGCAAGCTTTGAACTTCTCTTAATATAATGGTTTTATACGTGAATTCCCCTATTTATATGATTGATAGAAAATTTGAACACTTTTACACCTAGTTCACATTACACGATTTTCATGATTTAAAAGGATTATGTGATTTTTGGTCTACCTACTACCAACCGGGGGATGGTCTACCCGTAACCAAAGCCGGAAATGGGATGTAGTGTGAAAGTCGTCGGAAGGACGGTAAGACAAATTCCTGTCATAGGCTTGTTGTTGCTCTGTGCACCTTGAAATTCATAGTTTAGTTGATCTATGAAGAAGATAATCCTGGAAAATCATGAGATGAACATTCACTATGCACACTAGGTTGAATTTGTTCAAGTTCTTCTATTTATCAATCAATCAGCGAGGATTTCATATGAACACTTATTATGTTTTCAGAGTTTAAGGTTTCAACCTCTATCACCTAATTTTTCTGACTTTTACATTTGTGTGTCTTGGGATGTGTAGAAGAATAGTTTCTGAATGAGAGTTGGTTTTTGGAGAATTGAACTTGTTTCACGCATGTTTTGCTCGGGACTAGCAAAATGCTAGTTGGGGGTGTGTTGAGCCTCTTAATTGTGCATATCCTACCCCAATTATCACTCATTATGCATGGTTTTCATGATTGTAAAGCTAATCTAATGCATAGTTTTTGTGGTTGTAGGAATGAGAGTTGCTTTGCTCAATTGATGACCAAAAGGGCATATATTAGGAACCTTGGATGAAGACCCAAGGTGGGCCAAGACGAAGAAAGCAAGGAGAGAGAAAGAGAGAAGAAAGAAGAAGAAAACAATGCAGAAATTGGGCTAGACCGGTCAAGACCGGTCGCCCATGGGTAAAAGTCTTCACATGTTGCTGGACTGCCATCCAGACAGGCTAGACCGGTCCTTGACCGGTCGGCCATGCAAATTCCAGGTTCCAGATTCCAGACAGCAGGCCATTCCCGTTTATAGTTTTTCGGACCAGTTTTCTAGGCCGATCTTGATGATATTTGGAAATCCAACACATCCATGTCGAAGAGGAGCTCGACGCCGAACTAACCCAAGTGGTTTCGTGTCGATCGGAGCTACGGATTGATCGTGGTGGCCAAAACAATACGAACTATCCAGAAAGTTCCAGATTTCGCTGCTCCACTCTGGGCCGGTCCAGGTGACTCATCATTGATGATCTGAAGAATCTACTTTGACCATCTTCTAAACCACAATCCATATATGAATAACCACAAAGTTTCAGATCAAAAGGATGTGTGGTTTGATCGTACCGGTTGAAGAAAGATGGACCATCCAGAAAGATCCAACTGCGCAGAGTTTATAAAAGCCCTAAGTGTTTTAATTTTCGGACCACATTCTGGGATTGTTTTGGACAATCGAATCCATCTATCATGTAAAGGAGGATGTTTTATATTAATGTTCAAAATTCGAGATCAATCCGACCTCTGTACACTCCGGAGCGTTGAAAGCAAGATGACTGGTTCTGAAGGTACCCGAAGTGAGCGATTTTGAGAGGCGGTCGGTAATGTGATTGGTAGGCCCATTCAGAAGATAATCTTGGAAATCTAAATCATCTATGAGGAAGATCACATTACAAGGAAGCTATAAATCAATTTTGAAGGCAATCCAACCATTGGTTAAGCCGTACCAAGCAAAACAAATTCTGCTATGTTGCTGTACTATTGCTGCACTATAAAAGGGGGTGCTCTCTTCTATTCCAGGGCAACTAAGGACGTGGGGAGCAAGGAGTTCAAGTCATAGGAGGCTTCCTAGCCTCCTCCAACTAGTTTTTCTTCTTTTTCTTAGTTCTAGTTTTATTTTTAATATGCTTTTCATTAGCTAATCTCTTAGCTAGAGCTAAGAGGTGAACCTTATAGTTTCTTAGATTGTTTAATATTCGTTTTATTGGTTTTAAAGTTGGAATTCATGATTATGAACTATGGTTTGAAGTTTATACAAGCTTTAAGTAGTTTTTCTTAGTCTTATGATGACTCATGGATGTTTGGGAGAATTACTTAAATTCTTAATTGGTTTGCATCAGTCTAGACCTGTATGATCCGAGGAATTGGAGTGCGCTCTAGTACTATGATCTTCATGTGGGGACTTCCTACCAAAGTTCTACTTTTCTGAATTTCTATAATGTGTATGGACTGTGCATGTGATTTGAATCAAGTTCAAATCCTGATCTAGCCTTGTCTTGTGACAGGACTTGAGGATGGTTATGATTGTGAACTGAACCTTTTGGAATGGGGAATGACCTATGCAATTGAGCATGCTCAGCTCAGCCTACATTGAGTGAATCCTATGCATTGAACTTACATATGACAGATTGTTTGGTTTAACAGCTCTATCATCCGACTAGATAGATCTTAATATCGATTCTAGTTGAGAAAGTGAGAAACCATAGCGAATTATGCATCTAAGGAGAGCTATAAGTGGATCCTTGATGCTCTAGTTATCTTTCCATTATCAGATTTTCTATTTTATGTTAAAAATCAATTTCACAAACCTCTTTGATTCTAGTTATTAGGATAGTTTGAATTGTTTTACTTCTTTCCCTGTGGATCGACCTCGGTCTTACCGAGATTATTACTACATCGCAACCCTACACTTGGGGAAGTGAACACTGGGACAACACAAAAATAGCGGATCGCATGCCTATCCTATACCTATATACACGGATTACCTCAGATGAATACTTCCCAGGCCCAACTTATCAAGAAACAGAAAACCTCTAATAATTGGGGGGGGGGGGGGGGGGGGGGGGGCACTCACCTCTGAAAAGAGGCGCTCGGTCTGCGTCTCACTGCCCCACTTGGCTAGACCGGTTGCAACAATATCGGCCTCTCGCAGCGCTTGATAAGAATGTTTGTATGTTCACATTTACACATTTACACGTGTAAATTTAAAATTTTCTACTATAGTGCCTGTTGGTTTTCATATGTGTTGACAGTAAATCTCGTCATCAGATGTTGATCAAGGATCAATTAGTTGATCAGGGACTAACTTGAGCCTCTGCCGTTCGATTCGAAGGGTGATAAGGATCCTGTAAATATTACTAAAGGTTAGGACGGCCGCCAGTACAACTGATGGCCCTCTGATGCCTAAGTTAGAGATTGTAGAATGATCGAAGAAGAATGACCCTTTGTTACTCAATGAGTACGAACCTTAGATCATGGCATGGAGGGATGCTTATTGTTGAGCCTCCAATTTATACATTTGCCGACCCATTACATCACATTATATGCATGGTTTTCATGTTTAAAGACTAATCTAATACATGTTTTTGTGATTGTAGGAATGAGAGGGAGATGTCACCAATTCATGGTTAAAAGAATCACTTTATATGCATTGAAGATCAATAGAACAAGTGCCAAAAGGTGGAAGAAAGAAGCAAGAAAGAAAGAGAAGAGAAAAAGAAGGCTCTATGACTTTGGAATAAGGTAAAGCAAAGTTATTGTGAAGGCTCTATGAAGGGCCCCACCCTCAAAGAAAGCCCACACCACGTCGAGAATGTCTTAGCCCATCGTATCCAAGCACCCACAGAAAAATCCCTTGAGAAGTCGTCTGGGCCCGAGGCACCATCTAACAGGAGCGCCTGAACTGCTTGATAAATTTCATCCATAGATGGTTCAGCTAGAAATGCCTAATTATCAACCTCCATGACACAAGAAGGAATAGCCTCCAACAAGTCCTCCAACTGGGATAGAGACTCTGCCCTCAAAAGACCAGGAAAAAACTACACCGCAGCTTGTTTGATCGAATGATGATCATTCATAATTGTCCCATCTTCCAGCTTAATTTCATTTATAGCCCGTTCAGAGGCAATGTGGTTGAAGAACTTGGTATTACAGTCACCCTCTTGGAGGCACTTATTCGTAGACTTTTGCTTTGAAAAAACTTCCTCACAGAGCTCCATCTTGGACAACGTTTCCTTGGCCTGGAGCAAATCATGTTGAGTGAGAGAATGCAAGGCAACCCGAGTAACCGCCTCTGCTCGAACTAGATTCTGTTCTGCTGCCCTTAGGTTTTGAAAAGGAATCCTTATTGTGGCCCCTCAGGGCTTGCTTGACATTTTTGAGCTTCCTAAGGAGAACCATCATCGGGTCACCTACGATATCTGAGACCCAATTATTCTGAACCAGCTTCTGGAAGGCCTCGGGCAATATCCACATGTGTTGAAATCTAAACGACCTTGGGAAGGAGTTCGACTCCGAAGGAAAGGATAAAGGCAAGGGGTAATTGTCGGAGTTTAATCTCGAAAGATGCCTTACCTGGAACGTCAAGAATCAGTCAAACCATATATTATTACCACATACCCTATCCAACCTAGCCCACACCCTTGATTGCCCGTTCTGACTATTGCACCATGTAAATCTATTTTCAACGAACCCCACATCTATCATCCCTTTATTATTCAGCCCATTAACAAATTCAGCGGAACTAAGAGAGTTTATTATTCAGCCCCTCTTCTTTCATAGGAAGACAGGACATCGTTAAAATCCCCACCAAGAACTCATGAAAACGAGCAACTCACCGCCAACTGCACCAACTAATGCCACAACTGCCTCTCATAGACATGGAGCATTTTACATAACCAACTGAAGCGAAAACCTTATCCGGGCTACCTTGGATCCCCACTAGAATAGAGAGCATCTGGTTTAAGGCACCGACAACTTCAACTGAAAAGGAGGATTTGAAGAAAATTCATACCTTCCCGCCTTTAAAAGCATTTGAGAAGGAGTGGAAACCTAATGTCAGACCAGTTTGCACATGGTTCTCATCCCTCACATAGGTTCAAGGATAGCCACAATACCTAGATTGAACTGTCTGATAAGGAGCTTAAAAGTTTGAATGGTGGGAGTATTTCACACTCCACGGGCATTCCACAAATAGGATATTATCCATCACCCAATTGCCCTGCTGACTCTACTCGACGCTTCAATTTTTTAAGTCTCCCATTCCAGCTTGTTGCTTTCCCTATATTTACAACAGTAGACACCACAAACCCCTCTATCTGACCCTAACAAGCTACCTCGTTCTTCTACCTCTTATGGCTCCATTGTCCCTTAACTTGGTAAGCAGTGGGATGAGCACCGTTTCCTACAACATCAACACTAGAGGGAGATTGAGGACCCCTTTTCCCCTTATTTAGAAGACCTGGCCTTTGGCACTCTAACTATACTCAATAGCATACGAGAGGATTCAACTTCCCCTGAGAAGTGATCGCTGGAGGGTGAGCTTCCATCCCAGCAGACAAAGGAATCTCGATCCTAGGAAGGGAACACAACACCTTGTCCTGAACCGATCCCCTACCACAAGAAGAGGACAGGGGGTTGGACTATTCCTTAGGGACTAACCCCAAATCACCTAACTCTGGAGAAGTGGGACTAAGGTGGAGGAAAGCTTTACCCTTGTACCCATTAGCTTGCATGATGGGTTGATTTTGGAAGTAGAGGGACAAGTCGACCATTAATTGCATCCCTCCCAAAGTACCCCTCTGTTACTCTGTGTGGACCCTTGCCGATTTTCCGCGCTCCCACACGACGTTCTTCTCCCTTCCCCTTTCCTTTCGGAAAAGAAGGAGATGAGGATGCGTGAGTGCGAAATCGCCGTTTATGCCACTGGCTTGCCTCGTTCTCGAGGGCTTCGTTTGGTTGTCGTGTTAAGCTGGATGTGTTTAAATGAGTTTATATAAGACCAGAGTCGCCACTAGCTAGTTACTTCGAATCTACAGTCGGCTAGACCCCGTAGAAACGTTAGAGAAGGGAATCCGAAGATTCCTTCCTCTAAAATGACTCCTGTTGATCTGCGGCCAAAGATTCAAGGTAAGGGATCACGGTTACAGGGTGGGAAGATGTTAAGCACCCCACACACTGCCCTTACCGAAGTACGGTCTCTACTTCACAGAATCGATCGAATACTTGAAAGTCTAGTTTAATCCTCGTATATTCTCATGGATGACATGATGCATGAATGCGGGTCTGAACAGTAAGAGTTTCTGATGGGCAGGTTCCAACAACGGGCAAGCCCAGAGCGTACGCTCGAACTGACAGGTGCTTTATGCGAGATGATGCATGCTGTGTGCTTGAATATTCAAAGTGCTTATAGTGATATGTACGTGAATGCAGGTCTGAACAGTAAGAGTTTCTGATGGGCAGGTTCCAACTACGGGCAAGCCCAGAGCATACGCTTGAACTGACAGGTGCTTTATGCGAGATGCGTGCGGTGTGTTTGAATAATCAAAGTGTTTGCAGTGAAGCAGGGGGGTTGGAGGAAAAGTAAATGTTGCACTTATGCTAGATGCAAATGAGATGACGCTGGAAAAGAGTAGTTGAGTGGACGGAGGTGTCGCAAGGGTTGGCTTCGAGTGACTGGATCAAGACTTGGATGGCTTGGGAGGCTTGGACCAGTGGTCAGGCTGGGCTGGACCAGGGCTAGACTCTCCTCACTCGGGCTCTCCTTGGTGGAAAAATGGGCTAAGGGGTGGATGAGGACTCGGAGCTCTCGGGCTGAAATGGACTTGAAGGGATTGTTGAAATGAGAAGGGGAGGGGGGTATTTATAGCAGCAGAGAGGGGCACTCTCGTAATTTTTTCCGGGTGGCCTGCCATGGGCCGCCCGTACGGCCGCTCCTCGGTTTCCAGCGAGTACGGTCGCTCCCTCGAGGCTGCTGTTGGACTCGCTGGTCGACTCAGTGAGTTGACTCAGCGGGTCGACTCGGTGGTTTGACTCGACGGGTTGACTCGACGGGTTGACTCGGTGTTTTGACTCGACGGGTTGACTCAGCGGGTTAACTCAGCGAGTTGACTCAGTGAGTTTGACTTTTTTGGGATTTTTTGACTGGCCTTTTTTATGGGGGGTTTTTCAGGGTGGTGTTTAGGACTGGGTTGACTAGGTTCAGGCTTGAACTGGGCTATGGAATGGGGCTTACAAGGGTGAGTTTGGCTGAGTTTGGACTTGGGATTTGGGGGTATGGTCCTCCATTCATCCAGCTATCTCTACCAACAGTGTAGCCGAAGGTGGGGTGTCTACAGATGCCCTTCTTTGGCAGAGGTTGCATGCAACCGAATGCCAAAGCGAGTGGACACCTCACTTCTGATTCGGTCATTCATAGATCATGTTCTGAAATCTTTGCTTGCTTTTGCATCTGTGTTAGTTGATCGTTTGGAAACCGATCACTTGCACATACCGCGGAAGTTTGGAGAAAACGTTGCGATTGTCCCTGCAGTTTGCTGCAACCGGGGTACCCAATCGCAACCCTTCAATTCCCGATCGGTACTAACATCGGAAAGGTACAGCAGAGCCTCTGCGTCGACAGTCTTACGAGGATGCTGACCCTGAGACTGATTGTATGATGTTTGATGTTTTCCCAGATCACTCCAGGAGTACTTGTTTCGCTTGACTGTCAAAGTGGTTAGACGCCCTGCGTCCGATAGTCTTACGGGATTCTACTATGCCGACTTGGACTCAGTCAAGGTACTTCAGGCATCCACGCCTAGGTATGTGCGGGTGGGCTTTTTTCACCCGATCTGCTGGTTTCGATGCTTGGTTTGCAATTCATTCTTTCCTTGATTGTGGTCTGGAGTCTTTGTTGTCCTTTGTATCTGAGTCAATTGATTGTCTGGAAATTGATAACTCGCACATACCGCGAGAGTTTGGAGAAAACGTTGCGATTGTCCCTGCAGTTTGCTACAACCTGGGTACCCAATCGCAACCCTTCCATTCCTGATCGGTACTAACATCGGAAAGGTACAGCAGAGCCTCTGCGTCGACAGTCTTACGAGGATGCTGACCCTGAGACTGGTTGTGTGATGTTTGATGTTTTCCCAGATCACTCCAAGAGTACTTGTTTCGCTTGACTGTCAAAGTGGTTAGACGCCCTGCGTCAGATAGTCTTACGGGATTCTACTACGCCGACTTGGACTCAGTCAAGGTACTTCAGGCATCCACGCCTAGGTATGTGCGGGTGAACTCTTTCCACCCAATCTGCTGATTTTGATACTTGGGTTACAATTCATCATTTCCACCTGTTCAAATGGTTTCTGTGACCGAGCCTTTTGGCTTTCATCTTTTTTGTATCTTGGCATGTGGCACGACCGCACTGACACTGGAGTTCAGTTCGATCGTACTTTGAGTGCATTGGATCCGATGGTATCCGGGGAAACCGCGAGACATCGGATCTTATTTGGATTTTGCGTCGGCTCCTACCCAGAGATATGGAAGATCTCCTGGTGTTTTGGAGGCAGAACGCTCTACTGGGAAAATATTTTTGGATTTTTGAAAAGACACCCACTCTGGGGAGTGATACTCCGTGGGGTTTTTATTTGCAAAAAGTAATATTTTTTTGTCTTTTTGAAATGAAAATCCGGTTGCACGTGCCTCCACTAGGGATGCCTGTAGGGTCATTGGCTAACCGGCTTTTATTTTGAAAGCAGGTAAACATGATGATTGATGCAATGGATGCTGATGCATGGAGATGCATGATGGCTCATTCTCTTTTCGTTCGACGATTTTGCTTTTGCTGGAGATGCCGAGAATTTTGAGCTTATTGCTTGCAGGGTTGTGCTTCCCTGGGGTTTTTCTTTTTAATGCGGATGTTTGGTCAGCGGGTTGGTCAAGATCCCGACCCGTGATCGATCAGGTCCATCGTCCCAAGATGCTGTTTCTTTGCGAATGAGAATGTACGAGGATGTTATCCGACTTCAAGAGGTTCTTCTGGGCATACATGTGATTGGGATGTTGTTTGGTCGCCCGTTTTGGTCAAGATTCCAATTTGCGGACGATTGGATCCGTCATCCCAAATTGTGAAGAGAGTGGAGTTCAAGACTCCTGAAGTGTAGTGCTGGGGCTAATTTTTGTGATTTTTGTAAATATGTGGTCCGAATCTTTACCTGAGAGGGTAGAGATTGGTTTATTGAAAACACAGTAAATATTTTTATATTTTTGAGGATATTTTCTTTGAAAGCAAGAGAAATATTTTTGTGATTTTTGACAATATTTTGATTGAAAGCAAGAGAAATATTTTTGTGGTTTTTGAAAATATTTTGATTTGAAAGCGATGGAAATATTTTTTGTGATTTTTGACAATATTCTGATTGAAAGCAAGGGAAATATTTTTTTGATTTTTGCAGATATTTGATTTAAAAGCGATGGAAATATTTTTGTGATTTTTGACAATATTCTGATTAAAAGCAAGGGAAATATTTTTGTGATTTTTGAAGAGGTGATTTTGCAATGTTTTTGTATTTTGTGATTTTTCTGAAATGCAGGGAAAAGATGTGGAATTTCCATCCACTTCCAGCTTCTACTGCTGGTAAGTCACCCGATCCATTTTACGTCAGCGAGCAAGACGGGTCTCACACAGTTAAGTGCCGTAGTTTCACATCTTCAGATGAGGGGATTTTGAAGGTTTTCAGTCAACACACCCACAAAGTTGCCTGTTCCTCATGTGCAATGCACATAGACCACGTATCGTCCGACGGACTCCTTCGGCCACAAAATGAGCCACATCCTCACATTTCCCTTAGTCAATCCAGTTTGGGGTCTTACGTTGCTCACAATTCCGTGAGGGTGAGCTCCACCTCCCAACAGCCTTAATCCCCTTCATGAGTTCTAGGAACAGGGAACATCCGTCAGCTTCAACAGCGACTTCCAAATCAAGGTTGTCTATCACGGTGCGTTCAACACGAACAGGATTGCGGAGTTCTGCCCGCCACAGCCCTTACCTGTTTAGGAGATTCCAGACACCCGTACGATCAAGTGTCAGCCATGCCTGGAACAGGTTAGGAAAGAAAGCCCCCGAGAAGTTAATCCCAGTGTAGTTTAAGGTCTTCGGACCGCTGGGGATAAATTGGTGCGTTTGAAACTAGTGGTGAAAATTTTTTGTTTTATATTGTATCTATATATATATATTTTTTTTTGTTTTGAAAAGGTTCCAGATTTCAACTCGGGTGATCAAGATTGATACTGGTTTTTATGGAAAGCTTTAAAATATTTTTAGTATTTTTGAGATGATCCGGGTTATCGAACCATGATCCCAACGGTCGAGGCTGATGCCGGTTTTTAGTTGAAAGCGAGAAAGGTCCCCCGAGAAATTAATCCCAGTGTAGTTTAAGGTCTTCGGACCATGAAACTGTACAAAAGAGGGGCAAACATGTTTTTTTATTTTTGGAAAAATGTCCGGTGTCAGCGGATGGACAATCCAGACTGATGCCGGTTTTTATTGAAAATCTCTCGGGATGTCGATCCCGACGTAGTTTAAGGTCTTCGGACCAAAAACTTTAAAAGAGGCAGATATATTTTTTTGTTTTTCTGAAAATGTCCGAGATCGTTAGGTCTTGATTCGATCCAAATCGATGTCTGCTTTTATTGAAAATCCCTCGGGATTTTGATCCCGACGTAGTTTAAGGTCTTCGGACCACTGAATTTTAAAAGAGGGGCTGGTAGTATATATATATATATATATATATATATATATATATATATATATATATATATATATATATATATATATATATATATATATATTTTGGGAAAATGTCCGGTGTCAGCGGATCTTGATTCAATCCAGGCTGATGCCGGTTTTTATTAAAAGGTCCCTCGGGATCTTGATCCCGACGTAGTTTAAGGTCCCTCGGGATCTTGATCCCGACGTAGTTTAAGGTCTTCGGACCCAAAACTATGTACAAAAGAGCAGCAATCCAGATTGGAGACTACGGGAATTCTCTTCGGAATGGTTCGAATCATCAGGTCATAGCTTTTGGATGGTTGAGATCATTGTTTGACCAAGTCAATCTTTTTCTTTCTTTTTCTTGAAAATCCCATGGAACTTTTCCACATCATCCACCCAATTTCTCACCCATTTCTCATAAGATGAGATTTTGGTGAGATTTCCTCTTTTTTTCTCACCATTCTCTTCCATCACTTCATTCTTACATGGAGGTACAAGATTCACTTGCAACCACCCTTCCCAAGGAGGAGTTCTTCCCAAGGAGAGGGGAAGAGAGGTCGTTTCAAGTAGGTAGGGACTAGGACGGCCTCCCATGGGCCGCCTGGACGGTCTCTGCCCCCTGATCTCTTCAGGGGGCTGGGTAAAAGGGTGCCCTCCCATTTTCTATATAACATGGGGTACCCCCCCCCCCCCCTCAAACGTGCAATCTCTTTCTTCTTTCTCTCATACTCCCTCTTTCTTCAAAGTTTTCTCTCTCTTCCTTGGTGGTCCTTTGCTCTTTTCAAGTGGTGGGCCTTAGAGAATTCTTGGGACAGCAAGGTGGTCCTTCTTTGGTGAGTGGTAAAGGTATGGACCACTTCCTTTTTCTTTCTTGTCTTTTTCCTTCTTCATTGTTTCTCATGGTTCCTTTCTTTTCTTCATGTAGATATTTCAAAAGAAGTGAAGGTGGGCCCAAGTGTTTTGGCCATTTTCTAGATCTCAAGACTCTTTCAAAGGTGGTGCATGGAGAAGGACATTGCAAGCTCTCTACTTCATTTTTTTTCACACTCCCTTCATGTGCATGTAAAGAGTGATTTTTGCCATGTCATCAAGTGTGCATGGCAAAATACTCTATCTTTTTCATGGGAGTTGGGCCTCTTTTCATGTGTATCAAATGGGCTCAAAGTGAAGTCATGGCCCTTGGTGTATTTGATGGGCCCAATGCTTCATTTTGGGCTCCCTCTTACTTTCTTTCTCTTGTCATTTCCCTTGGAACTCTCCTTTCTTTTTCATCTTCTTTCAAAGACTTGGGCCCATGGGCATGGTAGGGCCCATCTCAAGTTTTGGGCTCATGGGGCTCACTTTGGGTGACCCCATCTTTCTTTACATGTGTATGGACCAAGGTGACTAGCCTCTTTTACATTTGGATCTCAAATGGGCTAGTTTTCCTAGTTGGGCTTATATGGACAAGTAGCCCAAGTCTTCCACTATTTCTTGATTATGACGTACATCCTTGTACAAAGTGTAGTGGGCTCCTTGAAGTTTTTCATGTGGATGGGCTTTTGGGCCTTCATTGAAACTTGGGTACTTCTTTGAACCATGTGTGCCCCACTACACTTTGTTCATGTGGGGTTTTTCTTTTCATGCTTTCTCTCTTGATGGATGGAGGACTTGAGTTACTTGACCATCTACAAGTCTCATGAGTGAGTTGTTCCCACAATCTCACTAAGTTCAAATGGTTTTCCTTGTGGTAGGAATGTGGTTCTCAAGAGTTTCCCTTAGATGTTATCAACCTCAAATGGATGATTCTCAAGTGAGCTATCCATACAACCATGGCTCCTTGATCTTTTCTTTGGGGACTTAGTGGGTCATCCACCATCATTCTCAAGTATGAGTGATTTTTCTTTCCATTTGTGGGAAAGAATGATACCCATAAGTTACCCATTTTTGTCCCATGCCTTGGGACATTTTGGATTTTGATCTTCAAGTGGGCTATGTGTACCATTCTTATCCATTTTCATGATGGTTGGGTGACTCATCAAGCCATGCTCTTTTGTGCTCAAATGGTCTCCCTTTTTGGTGAACAAGTTGGTGCACATAAGTTGCCCAAACTTGCATTTTCATGGGCATTTTCAACTTTGATTCTTCATGTGGGCTATGTACATCAACTTTCTACCCTTAGCTTCTTTGATTCATATGTTTGTGGGTAGACCTCCTTGTTGTATTCTCATGGTCAAAACTTTCATCAAGATGAGGCACATAAGGTTGCCCATGGTTAACCCATGAATGGGTTCTCATATTCTCCAAAGTGGGCTATGTGCTCTCTCCAATCCATTGAGATGAGGCATTTGGGTTGCTCTTGGGGGCCCGTTTCCTTTCTATTCCCTACTTGTCCATGCACATGTGTAAAAAGATGGAAACATCTTAAGTGAGAACCATGGCCTTGGCATAAAAATGGATCAATCCTTGGCCACATATGGACTTTGAAAAGGGATTTCTCATGTGAAGTAGGATTCTTGTCCTTTGTTGTTCTCATGGCACTTGAGTGCATGTGTTGTCCAAAATGTGTTCTTAGATGATAGACTTTTCTCGCCTAAGGCATGCCATGCAACCTTCTTTAAGGTGGGCCTTACTTTTTCCAATGGGCTCAACATACATCCTAAGTGACACATGGAGTTGGACTTTAGATTTGCATTTGGATATGAGTCCAATTCCATGGGTCTTCTGGATGATAATTTGGATTTTAATGGGTAAGGGATAGGGACTTACCTTGCCAAGCTTGTAGGATTCAATGGCGGATGGCACCAGAGGTCACCGAGTGGTTGACGAGGATGATCCTGCTTTCATTGTCCGCCGAGGGGACCACATGTGTTCCCTAGCTATGGAGCATCAACCTCTTCCTGCTATCAAGGGTCGAGGTACCAGGGATCGCTGGGACAATTGGATGAAGGAGCCACAGCCCTTGCTTGAGCGAGTACTAGATGGTACTCCTTTTGCTGGCCTCCTCACTCTACGCTTCCATAATAACGACGCTAACCGCATGATGCTTGCGGCCCTTTGTGAGAGGTGGCGGGATGAGACCCACACCTTTCAGCTCCCTTGTGGGGAGTGGGGAATAACCCCTTTGGATATTTACATGCAGATAGGTTTCCCGTTTCATGGGGCAATTGTCCCTCAAGTTAGCCCTCTAGCTCCCCTCTCTTCTACTGATTGGCTACGGCTTGTCGGTGACGTCCCTCCTAAGGGTGAATTCCAAGGCCATCAAGTGAAGATGCGATGGTTTTACAACAATTTTGCTTCCGTCGTCCCTACCACCGAGCGAGAGGCCCTCCACAAGGCGCGGGCCATGATCACTTATGCTTTTGGATCCTTTCTTTTTTGCCATGCGAATGAGAGAGTTGATCCCAAATTTCTTCGTTTAGTCGAGGATCTTCATCACCCCTATAACTGGAATGGGGCTATCCTGACCCGTCTCTTTCAAGGTCTGGACAAGACCTGTCGGCATAGCCGGTCCTTCACAGGCTTCTGGCCTGTCGTTGAGGTACCTCTTCTTTCATCTTCCTTGGAGTCATTTGCCTTCTTTCTCTCTCTGATCATTAGATGTGCTTTTGCCCAGACCTGCTTTTATGACCATTTTCCGCATCTTGCGCCGAGGATGCGAGATGACATTGAACCCTCTCAGTATCGCCACATGTACTGGCATCAACAGAATCGTCAGCGGAACTCCCGAGTTCCCGGGGACAATTGGTGTGCTGATATAGACGGGCTGACAGTTGAGGATGTAAGTATTCTTGCTTGTCTTTATCCTCGTGCTGTACTTGTAATTGATCGTGGTGATTTCCTTTGCTGAAGCTCGTCCGGATGCCGTACGCTAGTTTCCCTCTCTATTACACCCCCCAGCGCGTGGAGGCATATGATGCTTCATGTCTCCGTATCATACTTTCGGACGCTGAATCTTTTCAGTGGTACCTGGGGGAGAGGTTGCTTCGGTAAGTCACTGGGGTGGCTTAGGTCCCTTGTTCTGCACCTCCTCCAGCTGCTTGGATGCCGGTTGATGAGAGAGTTGAGGCTCTCGTGGGTCAGCCCGGATTTCGCTTCACGATCCCGGATCGTGATTATGATGAGTGGTATCTGCTGTTCGGCCAGGGGCCTCTGCTTCCTTCGCTTTATGTTCCAGGTGGCCGTCGCAGGTATGCTGGAGGTTCGGTGACTGCTCCTTTGATGGATCTTTATCGTCGGGAGCGGGACACGAGGAGGGACGATGATGATTATGTCGGCGACTTGTAGCCTACTCGGGTGCTCTGCTTTATATAGCCTTGTATTTTTTTTTGTTTTCATCCTTTTTTGTATCAAACTCTTTTGAATGAATATATAATCTTTGACTTGTCTCGAATTCTTTGATGATGTTTGGATGCTCTGACTTCTGACTTGTTCCTTCATGATTTGAGACTACTTAGCTGCATGGATGATGACTTGAACGGTCCGGATTGCTTGTTTAGGCCTTGTGGGCCCACTTGATGATTAGATCTTGGATTTTGGCCCTTCTTTTTTATGATCAAACCTTTGATCTTGCTGCTCCATGACTTGTGTAAGCTTTCCAATGGTTTAGATCCTGATGATCTAGCCCTTGAATGGTTCAGATTGATAGATTCGGCCCTGTGGGCCCACTTAAGACCTTGGCTTTACTTTGGGGCACCCCTTTTGATGACTTGTGAGGCTAAGAAGGCTTCTCATGGTGTGGATGATGGCTTGAACGTCTCAGATCACTTGATTTGGCTTTGTGGGCCCACTTGATGATTAGATCTTGGATTCTGGCCCTTCTTTTGATAATCAGCCCTTTGATCTTGTTGTTTGGTGGCTCATGTAGGTCCCTCAATGGTTTAGATCATGATGATCTGATCTTTGAATGGCTTGGATTGCTTGTGGCCCCCACTTGATCACCTTTCCCTTCTTTGGCTTGATCAGCCATGTTCCGGCCACATTGCTTCGTGATTGGACTAGTGGGGCACCTTTTGTATGATCTTAATCATCTTCAGTTGAAATTTGGAGTGGACCGGAGCCTTGGGCGGCCCACGGAGCGCCATCTGCTGACGTGGACTGTCAGCCTCACCTACCAAGAACCTTGGAGCCAATCCCGCGGAGAGAGAGGAACCGCGTCCGTACGGGCGGCCCAGGGCAGGCCGCCCAGAGCTCGTCTCTTGAGCGGCCTGGGCTGGCCCGTGCTCGGACATTCCCTGGTCCCTGTTGCTGCTGTCCCTACCTGCTGTGTACGTTCAGGTTCGATTCCAACAATGAATCTTCTCTTTGTCTCCTCTTTCATCATCATCTTGTCCTCATCTTGCTTTGTCCTTTCTTGGCCCATGGATGGTGGTGATTTAGGGGCTGTGGGGGCTGTCCAAGGTGGGTCCCACGCTTCAGATTGTCAATTGAGCTTTGATAATGGGGAGATGCCTTTAATGGGTGGTGGAGATGGGGCATTGAATGGAAGCATTGATGAGGGGTTAAAGATGGTGGTTGGTGGAGCCTTGAATGACTCCATTAATGGTGGGATGGCTGGATTTTCAGATTTGAATGGGCCCCTCATTATGGGAGGAATGGATGGTATGGATGGGATGATGGGATGGGACATAGGTGAGGCTATGCACCCCTTGAGTGTGGGCCCCATGGATGATGTGATGGATGGTGATGATGGGATGGTGAGGGACATAGATGGGTTGATCTCATGCTTGGATGGTATGGATGGCTCAAATGGTACCTTCGACGGTCTGGATGCTCTTGATGAGGACCAGGATGAGCAGTATACTTGCTTGGGTGGACTTGATGTGATCATTGATGATGTACCCTTGATGATGGACGGTGTAGATGCCTCGATGATCCCTTTGATCGGCCAGGATGATGTTTGGATTCATGATTTCCTGTTGGAGGGGGCCGCAGGTCCAGATCTGACCGTTGATTCTTCGATTGGGGTTGCTGGGACCCTTCTGGCTGGTTCAGATACTTTCTTTGACGGTCGGATTGGTCAGGATTCCACGATGTGCGGTGTGATCTTCACCGATGGCCCTTTTGCTGGAGAATATCATCTTGATCATCGGCCTTTTGCGCACTCTGTTCATGAGGTGGGCGAGTCTTCTCACGCGGCTGAGATTATGATAGTTTCAGACAGCGATGCGACCATATCAGACATAGCCGTCACTGAGGGCAGGTCAGGGGCTGTCGAGTCTGCAGAGGTTCTAGCCTTTCCTTCTCCTTCGCCCGTTGACCTTCCGATCATCGATGAGTCATTATTGATTTCTGGCCTTTTGTTCTGGATGGGGTACCAGTGAGGACTTGTCAGCTGCTTCCTCGTCCTTCTTGCTCGCCACGACTGCTTGCTTGGCTTGACAGCTTGTCAGTTTATAAGATTCGAGATTTGGAGTCTTATGGCTTTGGCAGTCTGATTCATCTGGCCAGAGTTGATATTGATTGGAGGATGCTTGGAGCTGCCTTGATTGACTGGGTCCCCTCGTTGAACTTGTTTGCGTTCAACGATATGGAGATGGGGCCTTCTTTGGAGGAGCTTGCACGCTTGACAGGCCTGCCCTGGGATTACACTCAATATTTCTCGCCGAAGACGTCGCCGAAGACTGCCACACCGCAGAACTGGTTCGGGATTCCTTATCTTGTTCGTCCTGCAGCTGGTGGCCAGGATGCCGTAGTGTTCTCTTTGGACTTGCTGTATGATCTTTTTTCGGGTCCTCAGAGTACGGCCGGTTCTACCTTTGCTCGGAACGCACTGATGTTCTGCTTGATTGCTGAGGTGCTGTTCTCGGGATGGCGTAGATCCCAGACTCCTCTGCTTTTTGAGGTAATGAGCCGAGCTGTCCGTCGGCAGGGGATCATTTCTCTCATCTTGGCCGAGCTGTTCGATGGGCTGACTGACTGCGCCCTGGGTCGCACTCGTGTTCTTCGCGGATGTTGTGCCTTTCTTCAGGTCTCTTTTCTGCACCCTTTTTCTTCTTGCTTTGCTAGGAATTGTTTTGCTCTAGCTGAACTTCTTTCGTTTTCTGTGATCAGGTCTGGCTATGGGATCGTCTTTCTCTGACCGTTCCTGTACCTCTTCTTGGCATCCCTAGCTCTGACATCATGCGTTATATCATGGAGTTCCTTCCGCATACGGCTAGGATGAGCGAGCCCTTGTATCGCAGGATGTTCGCTGATTTGCGTGACTGGAACGTTCGTTGGGAGTCATCTTGGCTTTCGCTTCCTCCAGTGCTTTGCGATGCACACCGCCTTCCTCTGATGTTGGTAGGCTTTCGATCTTACTTCTCTTATCACCCTGTCCGGTTCTTGCGGCAGTTTGGATATGAGCAGGATGTTCCTCTTTTCGCTTTCACGGGTATCGGGCGTCGAGCACTTCCATCCAGATCCTCTGACTTTAGGACCCGGATTGATTGTTCTTGGGCGAGTTACTTGACTGCTGATTTGCTGGGTTTTGAGCTGCGGACTTTTCCGATGGCGACCGCCCCATATCAGTACTGGGTTGCTGAGCAGTCTTTGTATCGACGTATCCCTTGTTGGCACCAGACTGCTGATGAGGATGAGCAGGATATTCTTGGAGATGCTGGCTCTTCATCTGGTTCATATGTACCTTTTGAGGAGCGCCCGTTTATCGATCCTGGCTTCCTTTTGGCCACTCATGGTCATTTGCTGTCTGAGATTTCTGCGCTTCAGTATCATTGTGAGATGATGTCGAGGAGATTGGCTACCGATCAGAGGTTGTCTGACGAGGAGGCAGCGACCCGTACCCTTGAGCGCGATGAGGCGCATTATCTGCGTATGGAAGTGAGCAGGTTGAGAGAGAGGCTATCTTTTTATGAGTCAGAGGACTCACCTGATGTGGCCGAGGAGGAGGGCAGAGATTGATTATGTTGGCCACCTGTACACTGATTTTTGCATATATGATTGATGATGATGCATTTTTTGTATTTTTTGAAAAAGATGATATGTGTAAGAGAAATATAATGCATTTAATTGAAAAGAGAAAACTGTTTGAAAATCTATTGTGCCATTAGTTGTCTTGTGAGTGTTTCTGGACTTTGTGTCGGGATATAGGAATCAGAACTGGGGCTCGGTCAATGATTTGACCGATGTCTCGAGATTTGACTTGCTTGATCCTTTGGTTCCCTAGAGATGTAGGCAATGGAAACTCTCGCTTCCTGAGATTGTCAGAGTTTGTAGAGCTCTTTGCTCCTGACTGCACTTCTTTTTGTTCTTGCACTTTCACTGCTTGAACCGATCTGGACTGTCTGATTTCTTGGTACCTGCACTTTTATTTTTTCTTTTTTCATTCAAGTCATTTTTGCCTGCAGCGCTCTTTCGAGTTTTCACTACAGCCGGCTTTTTCCCGTCATTTTTGCCCGTGGCGCCCTTTCGGGTTTTCACCACGTCCCGGGTATTTGGTCTTGCCTGCCCCTTGGCAGCTGTGCTGTTTTTACCCTTGGCGCCCTTTCAGGTTTTCACCAAGTCCGCTGTATGCCCACTGTTTTTACTCGGAGCGCCCTTCCGGGTTTTCACTCCGCCCTCTTTGTTTAGGCACACATTTTCTTTTTCTTTTTTTGTTTTTCTTTTCTTTTCTTTCTGGATCTCTGGATAACTGCGGCGGCTAGAGGTCGGGAATCCGTCGTTGCCGGCCGATGGCAGTCTTTCAGCCCTTATCCTGAGTTACGATAATAGAGCTGTCGGTCTTTGCTAAAGACCCCTCTGAGATGAATGGATGGATGACTGTGTTTCTTGGATTGATTTTTTTTCTTGAGTGCCTTTCTTTGGCTTCCCTTTTTCTTTCTCTTTTTTTTCTCTTTTTTTTTGTAGTCTTTTTCTTCTGTATTCTTTTTCTCCTTTTTTTTGTATTTTTCTCTTTTGGAATCCCCTTATTTGAAACACTTGTTGGTGGACGGGAATGATTTCTCAGAGGTCTCAGCTTTGACCTCTTGACTTCAGCTTTATTAAAGTAACTTTTGATAAGGTCAGAATGGCTTACCCGTGAAAGATCTTCACGTTGTCGGCGTTGGTTGGCTCAGGAAGATCCACCCCTCTCATGCTGGTGAGTCGGAGGGCGCCTCCGGGAAGTACTTCTCTGACGATCAGTGGCCCGTCCCACGAGGGTTTGAACTTTCCTCTGGGGTCCGGAAGGTGCGACGGTAGAATCTTCTTCATAACCATGTCGCCTACCTTGAAACTTCTTTTTCGGACTCTCTTGTTGTAAGCCCGAGCGATCCTTTTCTGATAACACTGTGAATGACTTAGTGCACGCATGCGCTTTTCATCTGCTAGCTGCAACTGATCGAATCTGGCCCATTGCCATTCTCCTTCTTCAATTCCGCTTTCTAATAACACCCGTAGTGATGGTATTTCCACTTCGACTGGTAGAACTGCCTCCATTCCATAGGTAAGCTTGAATGGAGTAACGCCCGTAGCAGACCGTACAGACGTTCGATAGGCCCAAAGTGCATATGGGAGCATATCTGACCAATCTCGATAGGTCACGACCATCTTCTCGAGTATCCTGACGATTGTCTTGTTTGCGGCTTCTACCCCACCATTCATCTGGGGACGGTAGGGGCTTGATCGATGACGTTGGATCTTGAACTTGCGGAGGAAGTCATCCATCTTCTTGTTGACGAACGGGGTCCCATTATCTGTGATGATAGCATTAGGGATTCCATACCGGCATATGATGTTGTTCTTCATGAATTTGATCACTTGAGATGCTGCAATCGTGGTGTAGGAGGCTGCCTCTACTCACTTGGTGAAGTAGTCGACTGCCACAAGTATGTACTCATGACCGTTTGATGCTTTGGGACTGATCTTGCCGATGATGTCAAGTCCCCACATGGAGAAGGGCCAGGGGGTGGTCAGGTTGTATAACTCTGATGATGGGGCATGGATTTGATTCGCATGCTCCTGACACTTGAAACATTTTCTGACGTGCTGGCAACAGTCTGTCTCCATGGTGAGCCAATAGTAGCCGAGTCGTAGAATCTTCTTTGTCATCATGTGCCCATTCATGTGTGGGCCACAGATTCCTTCGTGTATTTCTTTCATGATCTTTGCAGCTTCTGTTTCATCAACGCATCGAAGGAGGATGTGATTATAGGATCGCTTGTAAAGAACTTCGCCACTGATGGTGAACTGGCCGGCCAAACGTTGGATGGTTCGGCGATCTATTGCTGTTGCTGATTCTGGATACTCCTGGGTTTCGAGATATTGCTTGATGTCGGCATACCAGGGTTTGTCAGGGACAGCTTCGGCTTCTTCTATTTGCAGGCAAAAAGCAGGTTCTTCTTGAATTTCGACTGTGAGCTCCCATTCTGAAGCTCCTTTTGGGATCTCGAGCATTGATGCGAGCGTGGCGAGAGCATCTGTAAACTGGTTCTTGGCTCTGGGCATGTATGAGAAGGTGATTTCCTTGAATTCTTCGATCAGATTGTCAAGATACACATGATATGGTATCAACTTCTCGTCTTTGGTCTTCCATTCGCCATTGGTCTGATTGATGATAAGCTGTGAGTCTCCAAACACTCGTAGCTTCTTGACCCCCAAGATTATGGCTTCCCTTAAGCCAGCGATGCATGCTTCATACTCTGCCATGTTGTTGGTGCACTCGAATGCTATGCGCCTTGAGATAGGAATAGGGACATCATCTGGAGAGTAGAGGATTGCTCCAATACCGCTCCCTTTAGAATTTGCTGCGCCGTCGAAGAATAACGTCCACTCATCTTTTTTCTTCTTTTCTTCCTCTTCAATGAGCAAGAGATCTTCATCGGGAAAGAACGTCTTGAGCGGCTGATAGTCCAGGAGGGAGTGGGCGGCAAGATGATCGGCGAGGGCCTGTCCCTTGATTGCCTTCTGAGTGACATAGGTGATGTCGAACTCAGACAAGAGTAGCTGCCATTTAGCTATTCTCCCAGTGAGTGCTGGTTTCTCGAACAGGTGCTTGAGCGGATCCATGTGAGCGAGGAGGAGAATAGGGAATGCAATCATGTATTGACGGAGTCGCTGAGTTGCCCAGACTAGGGCGAGGCAAGTCTTCTCGATCGGGAAATACCTAGTCTCATAATCGGTGAACTTTCGACTCAAATAGTATATTGCTTGTTCCTTCTTCCCGGTCTCGTCGTGCTGGCCGAGGACACAGCCAATGGCTCCTGCTGCTACCGAGATGTATAACAATAAGGGTCGTCCGGGGGCGGGCGGCACTAGGACTGGAGGATTCATGAGATATCTCTTGATGTGATCGAAGGCAACTTGGCAATCATCATTCCATTCTTTTGGAACATTCTTCCGGAGGAGCTTGAAAATGGGTTCACAAATAGGTGTGAGCTGTGCGATGAAGCGACTGATGTATTGAATTCTGCCGAGGAAGCCACGAATTTCTTTCTCTGTTCTAGGAGGGGGCATCTCGATGATTGCTCTGATTTTGGTCTCGTCGACCCTGATGCCATCCTCGCTCACCATAAAGCTGAGGAGCTTACCTCCCATTGCACCGAAGACACATTTCTGAGGGTTGAGACAGAGCTTGTACTTTTCTAATCTGTTGAATAACTTCTTCAGATCTTCAAAGTGTCCTTCAATTGTGCGAGATTTGACGATCATGTCGTCCACATATACTTCGAGCTCCTTGTTCATCATGTCGTGGAATAGTGCTGTCATTGCTCGCTGATATGTTGCTCCTGCGTTCTTGAGACCGAACGGCATTACCCTGTAACAGAAGGTTCCCCAGGGAGTGATGAACGATGTCTTCTCGCGATCTTCGACGGCCATCTTGATCTGATTGTAACCTGAGAACCCGTCCATGAATGAGAAGATTTTGTATCCAGCAGTATTGTCGACCAGAGTGTCGATATGTGGCAAAGGGAAGTCATCTTTAGGACTGGCTTTGTTGAGATCTCGGAAGTCGATGCACATTCGAACCTTGCCGTCCTTCTTTGGTACTGGCACGATGTTGGCGAGCCATTCAGGGTAGTTGGAGACTACCAAGAATCCCGCGTTGTACTGCTTGATGACTTCATCTCGGACTTTCAGAGCCCATTCTGGCTTCATTCTTCGAAGTTTCTGCTTCACTGGCTTCATATCTGCCTTGGTTGGCAGATGGTGTACAACGAGCTCTTCATCGAGCCCCGGCATGTCTTCATATGAGAACGCAAAGTTGGACAATCTTGGAGCTAGGAACTCTATCATTTTCTGTTTCATCTCAGGTGGAAACGATTTTCCAATGCGTACTTCCCTAGGGATCTCAGGCGTCCCCAAGTTTACAGTCTCAAAATCATCGGCTACAACATTGGCTTTAGATTCGAACTTTTTGAGGAGATCCCCTAGTTCGGGAGCTGGATCATCATCTTCCTCATCCCGAGCTTCGTCCAGACCCATGAGCTCGAAGTCTAATTCGATGTCGAAATCATATGATTCGACTTCAAACTCATGCGACTCTTTAGACGAACTTGGCACACTATTGAATGCAGGGAAAGAAATATTTTTTGGTTTTTGAGATTTTTTTGAAATGGAAATACTAGATGTTTTTGGCTTTTGAAAGTTTTTTATTTTTTTGGATTTTCGAAATTCACGGGACTTTGAACAAGCGGGCATTGCAGACCATGATTGATCCGAACTTGTTCCAAAGTTCCGGTCGCTGCTTAAACAGGCGTTTTTTTTTTTGGAAGCCAGAGCCCTTAGATGGCTCTTTGGTTGATTCAAAAGTGAGGGGAACAGATGACCATTCAGGACCCCACACTTCCTCCCCTGCAGAGGTGGGGGTTGATGATTTGGGCGAAGAATCATGGTCTGGCCCAATGACCATGACTTCTCGCTGGTCGGGTTCGAGATCTGAGTCGCACTCAGTCCCTCCCGGATCACTTACCTCGCATTGCAGTTCGTCTGGTTCCACAACTAGACACAAGTTTGGAATCTGGACATCAGACCAATCTAGGGCTGGCCACTTCCCTTTCTTGGTCCAATGGATGGGCTGCTTCTGCCCCTGGCTGATGATTGATGATGTTGATTCTGCAGGGATGGGCAAGTCGTGCCCCTTGCTAATTGGTGTTGAGATGGGCAAGTCGTGCCCCTGGCTGATTGGAGTGGGCAGGTTGTGCCCCTGGTTGAGAGAAGTGGGCAAGTTGTGCCTCTGGTTGATTGATGCTGACGTGGGCAGGTTGTGCCCCTGGTTGGGAGCAGGTGTCAGGGTAACCTGGTCCTGAAGCTGTTGTATTTGACTTCCTTCTTCGTCTTCATCCTTTTCTTCTTCTTCTGGAGGCTTAGATGGTTCGAGAATCTGATCCCATCGAATGGGGGGCCACGTGGCCCAAACTAGGTTCATCGGGAGGCCTTTGTGTAGTGCAGTCGGTTGATTCCCTCCTGGATCTTTGCAAGGTTCTCCTGGCTTGACGAATTGGATGGGTGAGCACCGAAATTTCTTCCTCCTTTTGTCCATGAAGGTTGCCCTGTATCCGAGTCCCCATTTGCGTTGGTTATATATCAGCGGTACCTTTCTGGACTTTAGGTGATTCTTCATTCGGTATTTGAGGCTCAGACGCTCTGCCGGTGAAAAGACACGTTCCACCCTTATTGGTTCTGGATTGGCGATAGAGTTCACAGTCTCGAATTCGAAACTATGAAACGAGATGTCTTCTTCAGAGTGCTGGATATCGATGACCGGGATGTCTGGTTCAGTGGCAGCAGCATTGGAAGGAATGATGAGCTCCTTCTCTGCATGGATAGAGATCACTTGATTTCCACAGATATACTTCACTCGTTGATGCAGGGTTGATGGCACAGCTCCAACCTTGTGCAGCCACGGTCGTCCGAGCAACATGTTGAAAGAGGCTGATATATCCAGAACTTGGAATGTGATGGTGGAGACTTCCGGACCTATCTGTACCTCTATGTCGACCTCCCCTTCCACTGATTGGCGGGTGTTGTCGAATGCTCTGACGCATATGGTGCTGGGTCGGAATGAAGAAGGACTGATTCCCAGACGTTTTGCAGTCTTGAGTGGGCAGACATTTAAGCTTGAGCCATTATCGATAAGGACCAGCGGAACACAGAGGTCTTTGTATCGTAAGGCTATGTTGAGGGATCGCCCATGATCACGTCCCTCTGGTGGCAACTCATTATCTGTGAAGGTGATGGCGCGCGGAGCCAGGAGTTGTCAAATCATCAAAGCTATCATTTCTGGTGCCGTATCGGAGGAGACATGAGCATCGTTCAAGATTTTGGCAAACATTTCTCGGTGTATGCGAGATGTGCAGAGTAGCTCCCATACTGAGATTTGTGCAGGGATTGACTTGAGCTGAGTCGCCACATCGTATGCGGCTTCATTTTTGTTGCCGAGGCCTGAAAGAGCGCCTTTGGTATCTCCTCTGTTCTGATTATCTCTTCGGATGCAACGCCCATTGGGATTCATGTTCCCCACTTCCGCACATTCTGGATAGTGCCATGGAACCTCTTTGTAGTTTTCCTCCCTTTTGCCTTCTAGGACCACCGGTTCTTGCAACGGTGCTGTTGTGGGTACCAGATCTTCCTCGTATGGAGCTTTTGCCTTGAGGACTACATTGTTGCCTGTGCTGAAGGGGTAATATCGAGGCTTGTCTTCATAGACCACATAAGGTCGTGGTCCTGGCTTGACTGTTCCTGGGGCGGGAGGCTCCCATGGAATGAATACTGGTCCTCTTGATATGGCAGGAGGTTTCTCTGTTCGTCCGAGTTGCCGTAGTGTGATTGATACGCCTCCGGGACTTGCCCCTTGCAATATGACAGGCTTGACTGGAAGAGCTCCTTCCAAGACAACGGGCTCTTGCTGCTGATGAGTGTAATCCTTCCATTGCGGATTGGATCGTTCTGGAGTTGCCCCTTACAAGATGACAGGTTCGTATGTGGGCTCAATGTATGATTGTGCTCCTTCTAGGACGACTGGTTCCCAACATGAGGGGTCGTAAGGTGCCCCTTGCACAACTGGCACATCGTATGGAAATGCTCCTTTGAGTACTACTGGCTCGAGGACTGGAGGAGGAAAGGGACTTGCCCCTTGCATGATCGGAGGAGGACTTGTCGACCCATAAGTGTAAGCATGAATGGACTGGATGGGGGAGAAGAAGCGATCGAGATGGTCCCCTTCTTCTATACTATTGACTGCAGGGCCACGAGACGAACTGGGGTCCGTTGGATGTTGAGGCAGAGGATTCTGAAGAATGTTGGTGGAAGCTGCTGGAGAAGTTCCAGGGACCGAGATGATGATCTTGCGGTCATCAATCAGGTCTTGTATGGCATTCTTCAAAGTATAGCATCTATCAGTGGCGTGGCCACGTCCTTGATGATAGGCGCAATACTCATTTTCTCGGTAGTTTGGTGGCAAAGGATGAGGAGGAGGCCTAGGTGTCATCAGCGTGAGTAACTGCTTTTGTACCAGCGTAGTCATGATTTGACTAAGTGGTTGACTGAGTGGAGTGAACTTCCTGGACTCCCTGTAATTCTGCCTGTTCTGGTATGAGTATTGGCCGTTTCCTCTGAACTGCTGCTGTTGTCGAGGTGGTTGTGGCTGAGGATTTGGTTGTGACTGATACCGCTGAGGCTGATGCTGAACTTGATTCTGCTGATACTGTTGCCGTCCCTGTGGGGGAGCATGTTGATTTCCTTGAGCAGTGGTGTTGATGTTGTTTACCTCTGTTGGGCGGGGAGGAGAACCACTGCGGTTTCCATTCCCGTGCCCGATAGGCCTTCCTTCCACTCTGTTCCTTTTGATTAGAGTGGCTTGATGAGGCCATGGGGAGATCGTCCCGGCACGGATTCCTGCTTCGACTTGCTCTCCAGCACGGATTAGCTGCGAGAAGTTCGCATATGGATGCGAGATGAGATACCCGGATATGCCTGGATATGTTGAATGAACAATCATGGAGATTTGTTCTTCATCGTCGATAGGAGTCCGCATTCTGGCTACCATAGCTCGCCAACGTCCCACATAAGCTGATAGTGTTTCATCACTCCTTTGCCTGAGTGCTGCGAGGTCGGCTCTTCTGGGTGCCATGTTGAGATTGTATGCGAATCTGTCGACGAAAGCCTGGGAAAGCTGTTCCCATGTTCTGATGCGGTGGCAGTCCAATGAAGTGTACCAATCTAGGGCATCGCCCTTCAGAGATTTTTGGAACAAACGAATAAGGGCCCCTCAGCTCCCCGTAGAAAGCCTTGAGATGTGCTGTGGGACAACCGCTGCCATCGTATCTCTTGAATTTTGGTACCTCAAAGTTTTGAGGTACTTGAGCATCTGGGAAAGGACACAAGTCTCTGAACTTGGTCGAAGGTAAGTCGATTCCTTGCTGTCGCTGAAGCTGATTTTGCAAGATCTGGAACTGCTCCCGCAACTCGTCCAGTCCTGAGTGATCTGTTCGAGCGACTGGTGCCTCCTGGAGTAAGGCACGTTCTTCTTCGGCATAGTGGTCGATGTCTTCGACCCTATGGGCTTGCTGAAAAGCAACCGCGGGTTGTTGAAATTGATTTGATGACTGAACTGGATTCTGATGAACTTGTGCTTGAAATGATGGTAACTGAACTGGAGACTGTACTGAAGGTTGAACTGGAACTTGCTGGAAATTGACTGGATTTTGCTGAATTGAAGATTGCTGAAAATTAACTGGATTTTGCTGAATTGAAGATTGCTGGAAATTAACTGGAATCCCATCGGCGGGGATGTGCTGGAATTGAAAAGTGCTCCTGTTTGCAGGAGGCTGAGATGCTGGGAAGTGACCCCCTTGTTGGGTATTCGCCACTGTCCGCTGATTGACGTGGGCTTGACACTGACCCCCATTGTGGGCATTCGCCAGTGCTGTCCCTGTTGCTGGAGATTGAATCGAAACCCCATCGGCGGGGATGTGCTGAAATTGAAAAGGTGTCCCATCGGTGGGGACGTGCTGAGATCTACTGAGATTGTTGTTTGCAAGATTGACTGGAAGCTGACTAGATGTTCCTGCAACGGAAGTGCTCTGAGATGGCCTTGTCGTCGCAGGAAGGTACTGAGGAAGATGCCCCGTAACGAAGGGCTGAGATGGCTGTTGTCGGTAGTCTTGGGTAGACTCCGCTGGTTGTGCTTGATTTGAACTGGAGGCCGGAAGGACCCGGCATGGTTGCTGAGATTGCTGAACTGGGCCAACCTGATTGTTGGCTGCTGCGGTGGTTTGTGCTTGCATGAATTGCAAGAGCATTTCTTGCATTGCTCTCACTCCTTGTGCCAATTCTTGTATGATTGGTGTATTGTCAATGGGCTGTTGCGCTTGAGGTTGCGCTTCGGTCATCTCAAGAGCAGGGAGGAGATGAGTTTCTTCTTCGTGGTCAGACATGGCTTGTTGAGCCCGAGTGCGGATTATGCTGCGGAAGGGAAGTTGTCTCCGAACACGTTGAGCCCGAGTGCGGATTATGCTGCGGAAGGGAAGTTGTCTCCGAACACGTTGAGCCCGAGGAGGCGCAATGGTGAGGACTATATTCTTTTTGGGTTTTGGGATTTTCTATTTTTTTTTTCTTGGTTTAGGGATTTTTCTATTTTTTGTTTGTTTTGGGTTTGGGTAGAATGCAATGAGATGAGATTGTATGAGGATTAGTGACTTTCAAGTACGGGAAGGATTCTGTTTTTCAAGTCGGATCACGACTAGTGGGACTAACTAATCCCCAGCGGAGTCGCCATTCTGTGGACCCTCGTCGATTTTCCGCGCTCCCACACGACGTTCTTCTCCCTTCCCCTTTCCTTTCGGAAAAGAAGGAGATGAGGATGCGTGAGTGCGAAATCGTCGTTTGTGCCACTGGCTTGCCTCGTTCTCGAGGGCTTCGTTTGGTTGTCGTGTTAAGCTGGATGTGTTTAAATGAGTTTATATAAGACCAGAGTCGCCACTAGCCAGTTACTTCGAATCTACAGTTGGCTAGACCCCGTAGAAACGTTAGAGAAGGGAATCCGAAGATTCCTTCCTCTAAAATGACTCTTGTTGATCTGCGGCCAAAGATTCAAGGTAAGGGATCACGGTTACAGGGTGGGAAGATGTTAAGCACCCCACACACTGCCCGTACCGAAGTACGGTCTCTACTTCACAGAATCGATTGGATACTTGAAAGTCTAGTTTAATCCTCGTATATTCTCATGGATGACATGATGCATGAATGCGGGTCTGAACAGTAAGAGTTTCTGATGGGCAGGTTCCAACAACGGGCAAGCCCAGAGCGTACGCTCGAACTGACAGGTGCTTTATGCGAGATGATGCATGCTGTGTGTGTTAGAACTAGAGAATGAACATCCTCTGGAAATGTGGTATTTTGCTGATCTGGGGTTCTGAATATAGAAACATTCGTAGACGATCGCAAGCATTCACCAAGGTACACAAAAGAAGAGATATCGCAAGGCGAATTTTATTCCAGAGATCCTGAGGTCTTGTACATTCCAGGCCGTGATCTGGCACGAGCCCTTAATTACATCGAATGATCGATGACCCTTGATTAAAAGGCAAAAGACTAGTCAGCGGGGACTATGGTCTCAAAGTTCATTGGTCACGGAGACCTGTGTTTTGGTGTGGTCGCGGGGACCTGTATTTGTATGGTCGCGGAGACCGGTGTTTGTTATAGACTGATCCACCTTTGTACGAGTCGGATGTCTATGTCCCATGTTTTGACCGGAGATCCGGGCTGAGACTGTCAGGGTTTATGGCTGAGATGGACGACTCTGGGCCTGCGCCTGTCAATGTAGGGACAGGTGACCTCGGGAAGTCCATTCTACAGTTATGTGTACCTGCGCAGCTCAACCAGCGGATGCCGTTTGGATGGGTAGGGCATCGACTGTTCTTGGAATATCAGTTTTTAACAGATTGTGTGTGATAGTTCAGAACTCTCCTGGTGTGGTTTATCGTGTTAACCATAGTCCCCTTTGCTTAGTCCAGGCCTAGATTCGGGTCATGTTATGATAATATATGTAATGATGATGCATCAGTATGATTCTGGGCGCCGGCGGCCTCTTTTCGGGAGAATTGTTCCATTCAGCTCGTTGGGTCGGATCGGACTCCGAAGGCTTGCGTTCTGCTCATTGGGTAGCCCGGATGGATCGTTTGACTGCTCCATTGCGTCCGGAACGCTCGGAATACCCAAAGTAGGCTCAAACGGGGCTTAAAAATGTTATAAAATGAGGATTTAAGGGTGCTGGAACGAATGCGCAAAGTGCTGATTTTTGCGATCCGCTGGCCTGATTTTATTGACGCGCTGGAGCCAGTGCGTCCATAAATGATTTTCATGATGCGCCGGGTAATTTTATGACGCGCTGGAGCCAGTGCGTCCTTAAAATCTAATTTTTCGATCCGCTGGCCTATTTTGCGACGCGCTGGGGCCAGTGCGTCCATAAAATGTAATTTCTTGATGCGCTGGGCTATTTTGCGACGCGCTGGGGCCAGTGCGTCCTAAAATAGCTTTGACTCGAAAACTTATATTTTTATGATCCGCTGGGTAATTTTATGACGCGCTGGAGCCAGTGCGTCCTTAAAATGCCACGATTGATGGTTAGTGTAATCCACCAAGGACTTTCCTGATGCGCTGGGTCACTTTTATGATGCGCTGGGACCGGCGCATCGAAAAAAGATGACTTAGTCATTTCTCCGGACCTGGTGTGGTCGGAGGTGCGATTTCCGGCGAGGGGTTCCGGCGGTCGGAGAAGGATTCCGGCGGTCGGCAAAGGTTTTCCGGCGACGAGGTCCTCTCTCTCTCTCGCTGAATGATGATGATGAGGTGGTGGGCGGGGTATTTATAGGTAAAGTCGCCCAATAGGCGGTCGACACGTGTAGCGCGTCGAGAAAATGGGTCGGCGCGTCGATTAAAGCCACTCGGCGCGTCGCGAAATGATCGGAGTTCGGAAGCTGATTTTCAGGGCGCGCTAGCTGTCAGCGCGTCCTGAAAATTGGCTGATTTTTGGACGCGCTGGACGTATTTTGGGACGCGCTGGGGGCAGTGCGTCCTAAAATTCAAAATGGTTGAATTACACGATGCGCTGAGTGAATTTATAGACGCGCTGGAGGCAGTGCGTCCTGTAATTCAAAATCACTGAATTACATGATGCGCCGGGTGAATTTCTAGACGCGCTGGAGGCAGTGCGTCCTGTAATTCAATCAGTCCGAATTTCGTGATGCGCTGGAGGATTTTTGTGATGCGCTGGGGGCAGTGCGTCCTAAAATTAATTTCTGGATGCGCTGGGCGTACTCGTGCCCTTCCAATTTTGGGTTTTGCAAATTGGGGAATTTGTGGGGTCCGCCTTGTGATGAATACCGATGCACTGCTCCCATCTCTTGGTAATTGAGGTAATCCCCCTATATTTTGACAGTTTTGGTCACGGTGTCCGGTGGGGTCCACTACCGACTCAATTTCCTATTCTTTTGGGTTAAATGCGTGTTGCGATTTTCGACGCGGTCTCCGATGCACTGGCCCTTAATCCAATAAAGTGATGATTGGGGCACCCATAATCATTGTTTTGAAGATCTTTACTTTTGGGACCCCAACAGATGCCCCTCCGACGCGTTGGGATGGACGGGCGGCGGTCCATGGCGACGCGTCGGATTTTCCGGGTCCCACTATAAATAGGGCTGCCCATGTCATTTTGTCATTTCACTGTTCATTTTCGACGACCGGAGCTCTTGGCCAGCGCATCCATTTTTCGCCAGCGCATCGATTTATTATCTCCAGCGCGTCGATTAAATAGGTAGCGCGTCGAAGTATTCCAACTTTGGGTGTTTTATCGATGCGCTACGCATAGCGCGGCCATTTAACTGACTTCTGAAATTTGTGAACGCGCCATAGCGTAGCGCGTGCTTAGTTCTCTTTTAGCGACGCGCCAAGCCCAGCGTACTGTCTCGTGCTGTTAAACCCATGCGCTGGGCTCAGCGCGTTGAACTTTGTAATTTTTCGATGCGCTGGGTTCAGCGCGTAGTCATGCCTCAGAAAACTCTTTTTATTGACGCGCTGGTGGATTTTATCATTTCTTGGACGCGCTGGGCCCAGCGCGTCATGTCCTTCGGACTTGTGATTTTGTATAATTTTCGCGACGCGCTGGGCTCTATGGGTGCGACTTTGGGACTTAGTGAGATTTACTAAATCTGTTACGTAAACCGGCTCCCACACACATCTCCGGACTCGATCAATTGGCCCTATCGCAAGGTGTGTTCAGGCCAATAGGCGCTGATCTCTGAGTTGGAGAAGTTGTCCAATTCCGGTGTCCTATCTTGGTGTGCTTATCGTGGCTTGACAAACTCATTTGCGGGTTCATTTGACCGTTGCTCACGATATTTGGGATTTGTTCCGGGTGCGCGGGGTCTCATGCACCCTCCTATTAAACCAGATCTGCTTTGAGTATCAACAGGGTATGTGAAACCTCGCGCGCCTAACCCGTGGGCTTCGGTGGAGTCTGCGGTTTTTGCGGGTTTCGCACCGGCGGTCCGTCGTGTCTCCAAAGGGTGTGAACCCCCATGCCTCTATTGCGTGTTCGCGCATGCATGCCAGTTGTCTTATGGAGGCGTAGGGTCTCATACACTTGGGAGGCTCCCTGGCTGCTTTAGTTTATCGGGCAATTCTAATGATGTTTTAAAGTGTTATTTCAGGCATACCTTTGCATGTTGTTTCTCGGCTTTTCTGGCTTTACGCGAGCGATTTGGTGCATTTTTCTTCTGTCGGACTGCCTTACGGGTTCATCTGTCTTGTTCTTTAGCAGACAATGGTCATAACCCGTTCTTCCCTTCGCGCGGCTCGTGACTGCATGGGGCGGCTCTTAAACGATCTGGACCAACCCGAGGCTTGGTCATCTCTTGCTACTCAATGCGATGAGGTGGCTGAAGCCTCGACTCGCCTTGGCGCTGAATCTCGCCCGATCCTCCGGGCTATGCAGAATATCTCGGCGATGGCGGGCATCTCTGATGAGCGCAAGGAGGCTATATCTGGCTACATCGGCGATTCTTCTCTCCTGGAGGAATTGGCGGTACTGGAGGCGGCGGAGCCTTCTCTGGCTGCTTCCTTTCTGTCCCTCTCGAAACGTCTCCACTTCATAAGGGACGAGAAGAGGGAGAGTAGGAGGTTCCTGGCTTGGCTCATTCCCTTGGCGGAGGCCGAATACCCGGATCGTCGTGCCGGTATTTGGAGGATGGTCAGGGCGGCTCTCCGGGAGCACGATGACTTGGCGATTGACTTGTCTGCGATAAGGAACTACGCCGATGCTGAGCATTTGAACTTCGACCTTGTGCAACAATGCATCTCCATCTTGGTGGACTTGGTCTACAAGGAGGCCCAGATTCAAGCGAGGGTCGATGAGCTGAGGGCTCGAGTTCTTCCTCTGGTGCAAGACTGAAATTTTCGTTTTCTGGCTTGGTGAAAGGGGGGGGTCCCCACAATTTTGGGTCATTTGATATTGACTGTCGGCTTTTTATCTTTTCAAAACAATTGACTTTGACTGGTTTGGGCTTTGGCATGGCCCTCGTGGTTTAATGAATGCTATTCATACTTTTCCGCCTTATTTTCGTCTTTTGGAAGCTTGTGCGTTTGTGATGATGTTGTTTGCGGGTGTTGTCATTTCGTTTCATTTTCATTGGTTGGTGATGTTGCGCATTAGTCTGGATCGGTGCTTGTTCTTCGCTCACTTGTTGCTTCTTATACTTTTGGATTTCGTGAATGCTTAATGGTCTTTATGAGGATATTTTCACGTGCTCTGTACTTAAACCCCTTTTCTATGCCATTGCAGATTATAATGGCCAGCGACCCTTCGCAAGCCGGTCCTTCGGGTCCGTCTCAAACTCCATCCAAGCGTAAGCGGGCTGCCATCAAGCAGGCTTCCAGACCGTCAGCCGAGAACCCACAGTGGTTTCTCCCGCCTGAGACATTCAATTTCTACGAACGTATTCTGACCCTTCCGAAGAATGTCCAGCGAAAGATACTTTGCGACAAGGCCTTACCGCCCCCTCCTGATGAGGGTACCCAGGAGGAATGGGATGCGTGGTACGCTCCCTTACAAGGTTTTCGGACTGACGAGGTTGTCGGGTCCGAAGAGGGCGAAGCGAGCCCAATTGCGCCTGTTCAATCTGCTGAGCGCGGTCGTCCAAAGACGACTGGGAAGAGCGCCAAGCAGATCTATATAGAAAATCAGACTAAGTCGAAGTCCGACAAAATGAGGGTTGTCTGGTCTTCTGTGAAGCTGCCAGTATCATCCCTTGTAATCCGCAACCCTTATACGAAGCAGTTCATACGTTTTCCTAAAAGCTTCCAGAGATACCGCTCTCTACCAAGCATCGAGCCCTCCGATATACGTCGCGCAAATTCTTTCTATAGTGTCGACTCCTGGACATCCATTCCAGAGACGTTCGTCAACTGTGCCATATCCAAGAACGGCACGCAGCAGTCTGTCCTCGAGGAGAAGGACATGATATTTTTGGAACCGAACCACGACCCTCATCTGCCCTTTCCGACTCATTATTACGAGACCCTGCGCCAAAGGTTTCGTCCTCTGTCTGATGCAGAAATTTGGCCCACCGGGGGTTTCAGGACCCGAGGCCATTTGAGCCCTCATCCCGGTTATGAAGCTTGGGCCAATCGGATAGTTGAGCGGCACGAAGAGACCTTGAAGCAAGTAGGTCTCCTCCGGGCCATTCGAGCGACATCAAGCTATTTCCATCGAGAACCTTGCATTTATAAGGGGTTCCTGAATCATTGGAGTTCTGTCACCAACTCCTTTCATCTGCCTTGCGGAGAAATGAGCGTCTCCCTCTGGGATCTGTATCGGATAGCAGGTCTCCCTATTCGCGGCAGAATCTATGATGAATGGACTCCTAGTGATGAGGAGCTATCCAGGAAGAAGAAGGGTGCTGATGAAGGCTTTTATTCTGCGGCCTGCTACGAATTGTTTGCGGAGTTGCCGCAATTTCTAACCTCCAGAGATAAAGTGCCTTTCGAAGACTGGCTAGTGTACTTTAGCCACGGCCTGAAGTGAGTTTCTTCTCTTGTCTTGTACTGTTCGCGTACTATTTCATTCTTTCTTTCTTCCACTGATGGTTCTCTTCCTGTCTCAGCTTGGATTACGGATCGTACGATGAAGGCCGCAAGGATAAATTAGTCTTGGAGGCCAAGATGAAGAAGAAATTTTCGCGGCCGAATAAGCTATCCCCTACCTGCGAACTTGCCGGGTTCTTGGCCTATTGGCTGTGTTGTGTGGCCCTCCCGAGCTCTAAGCAGGCGGACAGTGTGCGAGTTTCCTGTTTTGCCGGGGAGTTTGGCTGACGGCCATCGCTACGCATTGGCCCCAGTAGTGTTGTGTTCCATATATCGGGCTTTCGGCGGTGTTATTAGCAATAAAGGTTCGGCCTCCTTCGGATTGAATTCTGCTTTTTGTGGGTGGCATTTCTTCTCGGGATGGCTTGGGGTCTACTTCCCGTGGGTATACGGCATGGAGCTCAAGGACTTCATCCAGTGGGGGTCTGTTCCGCTACATGCTTTTCAAAAACGGAAGATGGTCAGCGGAAACCCGGCGACTATCGAGACGAAGATAGCCCGCCATGACGACGTTGACTTCTTCCTTTTCTCGGGAACTAACAGCGAGGATCCAGACCTGCTTGACGACGACGAGAGTCTCAGCTCTTATCACCGCTCGTTCTTGGTGTCCATCCGCCCGAGTTCATTGCCTTTAAGAGAGGGCGCTGAATTTTGGAGAGAACCATACTACCCGAACCGATTCGCCAGGCAGTTCGGTTATGACCGAGGGGTACCGGAGTTGATCGAGCCGGTGACAAGGGAGCAGCGGGCATACGGCACGGGGCCGATCCATTGGAAGTGGATCTGGCGACAGCTTCTGCTTACCAGGTCAGGTTGTTCTTTCATCATCCCCGGGACGGAGTATGTCCCCGGCGCTACATATGGATGGATGCGGTGGTGGGCCCATCAGTATTCCTTGGTTCGCAATAACCGACACGTGACAGATCCCGTCTTCGTCTCTCCTCCGATTGTTAATCCCACTCCTGCCGACGGCTTAGGGTACGTAGCAGAGCCGCTTCGCCAACTGGCTACCCCTGGCGTGCAGAAGTTCATGACCTCATTGAATGTCATAATAGATCATGAGAAGCCCGAGCATACACTCGAGGGGTGGGTCGCTCATGGCCAGAGGGTTACGTTGCAAGGGGACCCGGATTCCCCACTTGTCGGTCCTATGGCAGAGGGGCAGAGGGGGCGTTATGACATTGGCGATGAGGATGATGGTGAAGCCGCTGCAGCGGAGAATGCCGGTGATGAGGAAGAGGCGGGTGATGGCGACGAAGGGGATGATGTTGGTGACGATGGCGGTGGTGGAGCAGGCGGTGGCGAGGGAGGTGTTGTGGCAGCGGGCACCCCGCCCTCCGGGGGTCAGGGAGGTCACGGCCAAAGTCCGGCAAGTCGGACGAGCCTATCCAGACGCTCTGCGCCCGAGGACGGTGGTTTCGAATTATCTCCCGAACGTTCTGGGCCCCGCATAAAGACTGCTCACCGCGTCTCCGTTTCTGACGGCGGTAAGAAGATAAAGGATCTGCTGAAGTTGTATAGAGCTGAGAAGGCGCGGAGTCAACCCCCCGGGGCTGCCGGCAGCGTCCCGACCGATGATGCAAGTGGTCCAAGGGAGGAAGGAGAGATGAGTTCGCAGGCAGGTCTCAGCGGAGATCATCCTGTGGAGGGAGGTGAAGGTAGCGAGCCAGTATATGAGCGATCTGTTCCTGAGGTAGACATAGAACCCGTCCCTATGGACGTCGATGGTGAGCCGCGAGCTGAAGACTCCTTCCTTACCGTTCCTGTCACTATCGAGGCAGCAGTGAACCCTGGTCCGAGACCTGTTGTTTCGATAGAAGAGGCCCCATTTCTCCCCCCGAGGAATCACGCTTGCAGAGGTCACTAGCGTTCCAGAGCCTACCGCCGAAGTGCCCCCGGCCGTTGAACCAGCCCGGGCTATCTCTGCCTCTGAGGTCGTCATTCTTTCTTCCCTTGAAATGCCTGAGCCGGCAGCGGAGGTCGTGGTTAGATATGCCCCCAGCTCGTCGAGACCTGTCACTTCAACCAGTGCACCGGGTGATGAAATCCCTACTGGTATAATACTTTCCTTCATCATTGTTCGCTTCTCTTCTCTCTCCAGTGTGCTAATCGTTCACCATTTCTTTTACCAGCCACTGCCCCTGCCAACGTCCCGGCTCCTGTCGTCTTGCCCGAGGCATTCCTCTCGTCTCTCCGAGGCTTATCAAGGACCAAGGCGAACCTTCTGAAGAGCTTACTGTCCGACATCGTCGATTCGCTTAGGAAAGGAGACGAAGGGTCTATCTTGGATGAGGCGCTGCAGGCGTTGGAACTCACTGCTACGTGGCTTGGAGTCGACATCTCTTCGATAGTCAGCCATGTGTCACAATTTAAAGATGGTGTGGCTCAAGTGAACGATGCAAGGCACTTTGGGACTGACCCCTCTATTGAGGAAAAACGCGGTCAGTTGCGGTCCCTTCTTCCGGAACTAGAGTTACACGAGGCAGATGTGGCCGCAGTGCAGAGGGATTGGCAGGCTGTGGATACTGAGCACCAAGAGGTCACCAGGCGTCTTGCAGAAATTGAGGATGAGATGGCCCGATTACGTGCCGAACATTCTGTCGTCCATTTCAAACTTTCGAAACTTGGTGGTCAGAAAGCAACCCTGCAGTCTTCCATTGACCAACGCAAGGCAGAGTGTGACGCTGTGAGGGCACGGATCACGGAGCTGCAGCGGTCTCTTCAAGATATTCCCGACCCTGTTCAAGTCCTGGCCGAGGCTGAGGCAAGACAGAAGGCAATCGCGGGGTCCGCAGTTAACCTATTAGAGCAGTGCTTGAGAACTTTAGATGGTTAGGCTGTAATGATAATGATTCTTTTGTAGTTTTAAAACACGTTGTAATGAGTGTTGTATCATTATGTATGCTATTGTGATGATGAGTTCATATTGTGTTTCTTGGCCCGTTTGTCGTTCCTCTTGAGTTTGAATGCAAAATAGATTGCGCTGTTTAGAAAGGACCGTCCCCCTGTTAGGACTTAAACCTACGCATGTGTACGAGGATGTAGCCGGGGCTTGGCTTAGGGCTGATCTTGATTTTAATAATCTCGAAAAGGCATGGTGTCCTGCTTAACGTGTCTCGAGCCTTGGTGACCCTTTAAATGCCTGTGTAAACATAAAGCAGATGATTAGCATTTTAGTTTAGTCACAGCACGGTATTCTTTCTTTTGGCATCTATTCTATTGCATTCCCTCTACCGGGGTATTTACAACTTGCGATGATAAGTTTATGTCAGGTGTAGTATCTTTTCAGGAATCGGCCATTCACTAGCGAACTGACACCCTGTCCTTTGCAATCTATTACCCGATAGGCTCCGTTGGAATATACTTCGTCTATAATGCAGACGGGGTCCCACTTTGGGTCGAACTTGCTCTTCGATCCTTGGAGCGGTGCCGGACGCTTCATCATTAGCACGAGGTCGCCCTTTTTGAAAGATCTGCCCCTGACGCGCTTATCGTACGCGGCGGAAATTTGCTTTTGATATATCTCGAGTCTCTGCTGGGCAGCGAGCCTCTTTTCATCTAGATTATCAAGCTCGACCATCCGGCTCTTGGCATTATGCTCGGTTGTCAGGGAGTGTCGGAGAGCGACCCGTAGCGACTCAACTTGTGTTTCCATCGGGATCACAGCTTCTGTACCGTATACCAGTGAGTAGGGCGTAGCCCGGGTGGCCGTGCGGTGCGTAGTTCGATAAGCCCACAGTGCTTCGGGCAACCGTCTGTCCCAGTCCTTCTTATTCTCCGCCACTGTCTTTTTCAGAATCTTCACAATAGTCTTGTTGAATGCTTCGGCTAGTCCGTTCGCAGGAGGGTAATAGGGTGATGAGTAGCAATGTTTGATTTTGAATTTTGCGCACAGTTTATCGACGGCAGCATTCTTGAAAGGTGTCCCGTTGTCCGTGGTGATTCTCTCGGGGATACCATGTCGGTATAATATGGCGTGACGGATGAAACCTTCGACATGCTTGGCTTTCACATTTCTCAGGGCGACTGCTTCGGCCCATTTGGAGAAATAGTCGGTTGCTGCGAGGATGTACTGATGTCCCTGGGAGGATGGTGGACTAATTGGTCCGATCACGTCCATGCCCCAGGCTGCGAAAGGCCAGGACATCACTGACTGATGCAACTCTTCCGGTGGCGAATGTATGATATCGGCATGGATCTGACACTGGTGACATTTCTTTACGTATTCTATCGCGTCCTTCGTCATTGTCGGCCAGTAGTAACCCATGTGTCGTACACGGTGGTGTAAGTTCCTTCCTCCCTGGTGAGCGCCGCATTCTCCCCCATGAGCTTCTTTCAATGTACTACGTGCTTCATCCTGGTTTAGGCATCGCAGCAATATCCCCTCGTAGGACCGCCTGTAAAGTACGTCATTTTGGAGCACGAATGAACTGGCACGCCTTCTGATTTGTGTGCGCATCTTGGGCTCTTCTGGTAGAAATCCGTACTTCAGGTAGTCAATGAATGATTTTCTCCAATCATCTTCCTCTGTGATTTCGAAGCAGCAAATGGGATTGGTGCTCAATTCTCCACTGCGCAGCGCAGTCGTTGGCAGGATCCTTCTTTCTTCAATCGTAACCTGAAGTGGGCTGCCTCCAGGATTAGCTAAAGCAGCGGCTAAACTGGCGAGTGCATCAGCTCGTATATTCTCCTGCCTTGGTACATGTGAGATACTACTGTTCCGAAATTGCTCAAACAGGGACTGCGCTTGGTGGCAATAGGGTGATAATTCGGGTTTACGGACTTCGTACTCTGTCGTCAATTGTCCGATGACAAGCCTAGAGTCACCGTAGATACGTATTTCCTTGATTTGCATTTCTAGGGCCAGCTGTAACCCAATAATAAGAGCCTGGTATTCAGCTTCGTTGTTGGTGCATGCCAGGACTAATGTGAATGAATAGGGTAACAGGTCCCCTTGCGGACTGATGAATATAATCCCTGCCCCTGATCCTACCGCTCTGGCTGCGCCGTCGAAATACATCTCCCAATGGCGTGTTTCATTCGTTGCCATGACCTGCTCGTCTGGGAGGTCGTATTCTATTTTTTCGCCGCTTGGTACTGGGTGTGCGGCAAGGAAATCGGCGATAGCTTGCCCTTTGACGGCTCGAGCCGGTATGTATGTCAGGTCGAATTCTGACAAGAGAAGGGCCCACTTGGCCAATCGTCCGGACAACATAGGTCTGTTCATGAGAAATTTGAGGGGATCCGCCTTGGATATTAATGTTATCTGGTGAGAGAGACAGTAATGCCTGAGCTTTTTAACGGCAAAGATCAGCGCCAAACAGATCTTCTCGATCGCTGAGTAGTTAAATTCGGCTCCCACCAGCGTGCGGCTAAGGTAGTAGAGCGCGCTTTCTTTCCCTTCTTCGTTCTTCTGGGCTAAGAGGGCCCCAAGTGAATTTTTGCCGACGGCAATGTAGAGGATTAGTGGTTCCCCTTTAATCGGTGCCGCGAGGACTGGAGATTTGTCGAGCAAGTCTTTCAGAGATTCGAACGCTTTCTGGCAGGCATCGTCCCACTTAAACTGTACTCCCTTCTTGTTGAGGCGCGAGAATGGTTGACAACGGCCGGACAAGTTCGAGATGAACCTCCTTAGGTACGCGACTCGGCCTTGGAAACTTTTCAGCTCTTTGAGATTCTTTGGTGGCAGCATCTCCCTAATTGCCTTAATCTTTGTTGGGTCAATTTCTATTCCTCGATGTCTGATAACAAACCCCAAAAACTTGCCAGAGGAAACCCCGAACGCGCACTTCAGTGGGTTCATGCGAAGGCTTTTCTTTCTCAGTCTTTGGAATACTTGCCGTAGATGCTCCCTATGCTGTTCATGCCCGGCTGATCTCACTACCAGATCGTCTACATAGCATTCGACATGTTTGTGCATCATGTCCTGAAAGATCACTTGCATCGCACGTTGATACGTTGCCCCTGCGTTTTTTAACCCGAACGGCATCACACGGTAACAGTATATGCCCAACGTTGTACGAAAGGCTGTTGATTCCTCATCTTCCGGGGCCATACGAATCTGATTATACCCCGAGTAACCGTCCATAAAGGACATCACTGCGTATCCTGTCGTGCTGTCGATCAGTAGCTCTGGGATGGGTAGCGGGAAATCATCCTTAGGGCATGCTTCGTTGAGGTTCCGAAAGTCTACGCAGATTCGGATTTGACCATTCTTTTTCTTGACCTGGCACAATGTTTGAGATCCATTGTGGGTACTTGACTTCTCTGATGAATCCAGCTCGGATCAGCTTTTCGACCTCTTCTTCGATTTTGGGCACTATGTTTGGGTGGAATCGTCGTTGAGGCTGCTTGACCGCCTTCTTCCCTTTCAAGATGCTCAACTTATGCATCGCAATTGCTGGACTAAGCCCCGGCATTTCTGAGTATGTCCAAGCGAATACGTCCCTATTTTCTTTCAACAGTCGGATGTATTTCTCTTTCTCCTCTTCTGGGACATTTTTACTCAGGTACGTATTTCTAGGGTCTTCTAGGGTTCCCAGATTTATTTCTTCAAGTTCATCTATCGTGGGTTGTCCCCCGTCCTCTATCTGTGCAGGTGCGGCACTGGGTTGGATAACGTCGGCTGCCTCTTGTGGCTGTACCTCGTCCGTAGTGTTGATTGTCACCATATTAACATGCCTGATCTTCGTCTTTGCCCCTAACCCTTCTCTTCCTTGATGAACTTTGTTGTTTTCTTCGAACGGCGCTAACATTCTACCATTCGAGGCTGATTCTGAACAGCAGAAACCCATACTCTTCATGATGTTACGGCTGACTTCACTGTACCTCTCTTCTTCTATGGGCCGAGGCAAACGAAGTGGTTTCTCAACCTCGTCCTTGGATCGTGCAGGTCCATCTGTTACTGAATAAAATTTGATTTCTTTCTTTGTTTTGGCATTTGGCGGTACCACAAACTGGTTTGGAGCCTTCGGAAAAGGTTTAACTCTTCCTATTTTTGGCACTGGCATATTGAAGCTAGATTTGAGCACACTCATGTGCTGATCCGAGATCATTTCTAGGACGGACTGCCCGGGCTGTCGCAAGTGTTTCGGGACTATGTAGAATTTTTTGGTAGCCCTTTGAGGTCCTTCAGCTGGCTGACTTGCTTCTTTCTGAGTAATGAATTGAGGTTTGCTTCTTTGCTCAAACTTGCTGACTTTCGGTTTTGCCCCTTGCCCTTTCCGCATTGCGTCGGGCTTCTTCGTGTCTCCTCCTTCGTCGACCAGGTCATAATACCGAGCGTCGGCTAAGAATGATTCTGCGATCGTATATGGCTTTGGGTCTGCTGCCACTCTGTACTGAACTCCCTCTCTGTTGTATTTAAAGCACTGATGATAGGTTGAGGGGATGACGCAATTCTGATGAAGCCATGGTCTCCCCAGCAGAAGATTATACGTTGTTATTGCGTCGATTACCTGGCATGTTACTTTCGTCTTCAATCCTTCAATTTCTAGCATCACAGTGATCGACCCTAAGGTACGCTGGCTGTCTTGATTGAACCCTTGAATGACCATGGTGCTGGGACGCAGGGCTGATGGCCTGTAACCCAATCTTTGGAGTGTCTTCAGTGACATAATATTCACCGCGGACCCATCGTCAAGCATGCATCGCTTGATCTCCGTGTCTCTAATTATTCCTGTGACCATCAACGGTCGGTTGTGGTCTGTTGCTTCAATCGTGCGATCGTCTTCGGAGAATGTGATAACAGAGGGATGATCTATCTGCATTGCTTGCTGAATTGGCGCATTCCCTCCCCAAAACTTGTCTGGATTGCTCATTTCTGCTTCGATTTCTGTCATCATTACTTCTCTAGCTTCACTGTCTAGCAGCGCGTTGATCAACATTTCTCTGTACGCCTTTGAAAGACACAAGGCGTCGTATATGCTCAGGCGGGCCGGGACCCTTCGCAGGTGTGACACGATATCATACACTACTGGTGCTGCCCCTTGTCTTGGCTTCGGACGACTGGTCATGGCTTCGACAACTTCTCTTTCAACTTCTGCCCCTGTAGCCTTGTTACGGGTATATCCGGGTTTTCGTCTTCTTGCATCGGGTCGACTGGTTCTGGCTGAATGCGCTCCGGCATCTGTCTTCCGGATCGGAGGACGACGGCATTGACTTCTTCTTTATCCGCCTGCAATGTCTCTCCTGTTGATGGCTGTTCTATGAACGATACCATTGCGCAATGTACCTTAGCCTCTATAAGTCGGCTCTTCCCTTGGCTATCCTTCTTTCTTGTCCCTTTCTTCTTGCGGTTGAGGAGTCTTCTTCGATTCTCGAGCCTCTTCCGGCTGCTAACCAAAGTCCAGGGTTCTTCAGGTTCAGGGAGCGGGACATCCAGTTGGGTATTCTTGTCCGAAGGGAAGGCTGAAACTACTCCCGCTGTTTCCTTCGTTGTTGTTTCCGGTGCCTTCATGCTGATTACCCCTTGATTGATCAACCCCTGTATCCTTCCTTTCAGGCTAAAACAGTCTTCTGTCTTGTGGCTCAGGCACCGATGGTATTTACAATACCGGGGATCATCTACCTTTCCAACCTCGTGGGGCCGAATCGGTTCTGGCAGGCGAATTACCTTTTCTTCTACCAATTGCTCCATGATGGGGATCAGGTCGGCCATGTCGAAGGTGTACGGGCCGTTGGCTCTTTCTCTCTCGGCTATTGTTATTCTCTGAGAAGCGTAGGGCCTCTTGCCTTTATCTTGGGTAGGTGTTGGTTTCGTGTCTGTCTTCGAATCCGCGGCCGGCCGTTTCCGATCTATCGTATTTTTTCCCTTGTTTACGTTGTGCGTCTCGGCAATCCTTACTCCTTCTCTTTTCTGCCTTTCGGGTCTGAGGTTTACCCGTGCTGCGGCTTCTTCTACCAGGTGTGCTTTGGTGGCTAATTCTCGGAAAGAGTGAAAACTGTTCCCTGATAACCCGTAGGATATCATCGGGTCCAGGGCTCGCATGCACATTTTTATCTGTTCTTTTTCGCTGGGTAACTCTTGACACTGAGCCGCTATTGTTCCCCATCGGTCCATAAATCTCTCCACGGGTTCGCCCTGCCTTTGCCTGATCAAGACCAGATCTGTTACTGATGTTTCTCTTTCTATGGAGAAGAATTTTGAGATAAAACTGTCTCGCATCTGCTCCCACGTCTTCACTGATCCGGCTGGTAGTGACATGTACCACTGAAAAGCTTTCCCCGTCAGCGTTGACCCGAATAACCGCATACAGTACTGTGGTACGGTCGACCAATTTCCCAGCGCTGTGAGAAAGCGAGTGATATGTTCTTCTGGTGACCCCCTTCCGTCAAACTTTTCAAAATCCGGACATCTGAAGTTGACCAGGAATGGTATTTCTTCTATTTCCAGAGGGTATGGGACCTGATATTTGTACCCGGTTCCTCTTTCCTTCTCCTTCTCTTGTCGCATGAGACTTGCAATAGTTTGCGACAGTTCCTCTCTCGTTATTTGCGTAGTTGGAGCTATTATTCGTTCCGCTGGAACTCTCCTGGCCTGGGTGAGTGGCTCGGCACTAGCTGGCTCTCCTGCTGCCCCTTGAGATTCCTCAGCTAATGGGCGCGTAGGTGGTGCAAGGCTTCGAGTAGCATTCTGAGCTATTAAAGTGGTCAAGGCTTCCTGAATTTCTCTCACTCGTTCATTCGTTTCCCGATTAGCCTGAACTAGTCTGTCGATCTGATCTTGGACCGTAGGCAGTTCGTCCGCTTCATATGATCCCTCTTCCGCTTCTGCTACTTGGACCATTGCGACCAGCACTGGTCGGGCCTTCTGATTCTGCCCCTGTCCTGGCTTGATAACTATTGTGGGCTTGGAGCTTCTCGCGATCGTGGTTTTGGTTGATTTTTGTGCGGCACGGGTGACCTTGGACAACGGCGAAAATTGTTCGATTGTCATTGCGGGCACCGAGGATGTGGTTGATGTGGCCTGACTGTTGGTGGAAGTCTTCTGCCCTTGTTTTGGTTGCCACCGTCCCTTGGTCGCCGGGCAAGGTCTTACGACATTCGCTTTCTTGTATGCTGCTAAGCTGGCTACTTTCTTCTGCTCTTTCTTCTGTCGGCGCGTTTCGACCAACCGCCATCCTGAGCTAGAAGTAGTCGTCATGGTTGAGATGGAGCGAGGGAAGCTGAAGCCTCCAGTGGTAAGGAAAGTACACGAACTGGTCATTGGGCATGCCATTTCTTCTGTCTGTCCTAGTATCTTGCTAATTCTGGTGAGTCATAAAATTATTAGAACAGTTCACAAGTGCGGTCGGGAGTATGAGCCCATCGATCGCAGTGCATAAACTGACAAAGATAAGCAAGATGGAGACAAATACGTGTAGTTGTGGGAATTGTGGGTTTTGAAAACCTTTAAATGTCTATTACCTTAAAGATGAAGGGAAGAACATTCCCGTTGAGAGTCGCCAGTTTGGCGCCTGAAGGGCGCCGAAACATTACGCCTTGCGGTAACTTTCTTATGTGTATATTCGTGCTTGTAAATAATTGATCTTAGAGTATTCCTACATTCAGATATAACCAGAGATTTTGGTATGGTTCGATCCCCAGCAGAGTCGCCAGTTTGTTAGAACTAGAGAATGAACATCCTCTGGAAATGTGGTATTTTGCTGATCTGGGGTTCTGAATATAGAAACATTCGTAGACGATCGCAAGCATTCACCAAGGTACACAAAAGAAGAGATATCGCAAGGCGAATTTTATTCCAGAGATCCTGAGGTCTTGTATATTCCAGGCCGTGATCTGGCACGAGCCCTTAATTACATCGAATGATCGATGACCCTTGATTAAAAGGCAAAAGTCTAGTCAGCGGGGACTATGGTCTCAAAGTTCATTGGTCACGGAGACCTGTGTTTTGGTGTGGTCGCGGGGACCTGTATTTGTATGGTCGCGGAGACCGGTGTTTGTTATAGACTGATCCACCTTTGTACGAGTCGGATGTCTATGTCCCATATTTTGACCGGAGATCCGGGCTGAGACTGTCAGGGTTTATGGCTGAGATGGACGACTCTAGGCCTGCGCCTGTCAATGTAGGGACAGGTGACCTCGGGAAGTCCATTCTACAGTTATGTGTACCTGCGCAGCTCAACCAGCGGATGCCGTTTGGATGGGTAGGGCATCGACTGTTCTTGGAATATCAGTTTTTAACAGATTGTGTGTGATAGTTCAGAACTCTCCTGGTGTGGTTTATCGTGTTAACCATAGTCCCCTTTGCTTAGTCCAGGCCTAGATTCGGGTCATGTTATGATAATATATGTAATGATGATGCATCAGTATGATTCTGGGCGCCGGCGGCCTCTTTTCGGGAGAATTGTTCCATTCAGCTCGTTGGGTCGGATCGGACTCCGAAGGCTTGCGTTCTGCTCATTGGGTAGCCCGGATGGGTCGTTTGACTGCTCCATTGCATCCGGAACGCTCGGAATACCCAAAGTAGGCTCAAACGGGGCTTAAAAATGTTATAAAATGAGGATTTAAGGGTGCTGGAACGAATGCGCAAAGTGCTGATTTTTGCGATCCGCTGGCCTGATTTTATTGACGCGCTGGAGCCAGTGCGTCCATAAATGATTTTCATGATGCGCCGGGTAATTTTATGACGCGCTGGAGCCAGTGCGTCCTTAAAATCTAATTTTTCGATCCGCTGGCCTATTTTGCGACGCGCTGGGGCCAGTGCGTCCATAAAATGTAATTTCCTGATGCGCTGGGCTATTTTGCGACGCGCTGGGGCCAGTGCGTCCTAAAATAGCTTTGACTCGAAAACTTATATTTTTATGATCCGCTGGGTAATTTTATGACGCGCTGGAGCCAGTGCGTCCTTAAAATGCCACGATTGATGGTTAGTGTAATCCACCAAGGACTTTCCTGATGCGCTGGGTCACTTTTATGATGCGCTGGGACCGGCGCATCGAAAAAAGATGACTTAGTCATTTCTCCGGACCTGGTGTGGTCGGAGGTGCGATTTCCGGCGAGGGGTTCCGGCGGTCGGAGAAGGATTCCGGCGGTCGGCAAAGGTTTTCCGGCGACGAGGTCCTCTCTCTCTCTCGCTGAATGATGATGATGAGGTGGTGGGCGGGGTATTTATAGGTAAAGTCACCCAATAGGCGGTCGACACGTGTAGCGCGTCGAGAAAATGGGTCGGCGCGTCGATTAAAGCCACTCGGCGTGTCGCGAAATGATCGGAGTTCGGAAGCTGATTTTCAGGGCGCGCTAGCTGTCAGCGCGTCCTGAAAATTGGCTGATTTTTGGACGCACTGGACGTATTTTGGGACGCGCTGGGGGCAGTGCGTCCTAAAATTCAAAATGGTTGAATTACACGATGCGCTGAGTGAATTTATAGACGCGCTGGAGGCAGTGCGTCCTGTAATTCAAAATCACTGAATTACATGATGCGCCGGGTGAATTTCTAGACGCGCTGGAGGCAGTGCGTCCTGTAATTCAATCAGTCCGAATTTCATGATGCGCTGGAGGATTTTTGTGATGCGCTGGGGGCAGTGCGTCCTAAAATTAATTTCTGGATGCGCTGGGCGTACTCGTGCCCTTCCAATTTTGGGTTTTGCAAATTGGGGAATTTGTGGGGTCCGCCTTGTGATGAATACCGATGCACTGCTCCCATCTCTTGGTAATTGAGGTAATCCCCCTATATTTTGACAGTTTTGGTCACGGTGTCCGGTGGGGTCCACTACCGACTCAATTTCCTGTTCTTTTGGGTTAAATGCGTGTTGCGATTTTCGATGCGGTCTCCGATGCACTGGCCCTTAATCCAATAAAGTGATGATTGGGGCACCCATAATCATTGTTTTGAAGATCTTTACTTTTGGGACCCCAACAGTGTGCTTGAATATTCAAAGTGCTTATTGTGATATGTACGTGAATACAGGTCTGAACAGTAAGAGTTTCTGATGGGCAGGTTCCAACTACGGGCAAGCCCAGAGCATACGCTCGAACTGACAGGTGCTTTATGCGAGATGCGTGCGGTGTGTTTGAATAATCAAAGTGTTTGCAGTGAAGCAGGGGGGTTGGAGGAAAAGTAAATGTTGCACTTATGCTAGATGCAAATGAGATGACGCTGGAAAAGAGTAGCTGAGTGGACGGAGGTGTCGCAAGGGTAGGCTTCGAGTGACTGGATCAAGACTTGGATGTCTTGGGAGGCTTGGACCAGTGGTCAGGCTGGGCTGGACCAGGGCTAGACTCTCCTCACTCGGGCTCTCCTTGGTGGAAAAATGGGCTAAGGGGTGGATGAGGACTCGGAGCTCTCGGGCTGAAATGGACTTGAAGGGATTGTTGAAATGAGAAGGGGAGGGGGGTATTTATAGCAGCAGAGAGGGGCACTCTCGTAATTTTTTCCGGGCGGCCTGCCATGGGCCGCCCGTACGGCCGCTCCTCGGTTTCCAGCGAGTACGGTCGCTCCCTCGGGGCTGCTGTTGGACTCGCTGGTCGACTCAGTGAGTTGACTCAGCGGGTCGACTCGGTGGTTTGACTTGACGGGTTGACTCGACGGGTTGACTCGGTGTTTTGACTCGACGGGTTGACTCGACGGGTTAACTCAGCGAGTTGACTCAGTGAGTTTGACTTTTTTGGGATTTTTGACTGGCCTTTTTTATGGGGGGTTTTTCAGGGTGGTGTTTAGGACTGGGTTGACTGGGTTCAGGCTTGAACTGGGCTATGGAATGGGGCTTACAAGGGTGAGTTTGGCTGAGTTTGGACTTGGGATTTGGGGGTATGGTCCTCCATTCATCCAGCTATCTCTACCAACAGTGTAGCCGAAGGTGGGGTGTCTACACTCTGACACTTGCAGGTAAGAGTTTCATGCCACTGCTTGAGCGTCTTTAGATTCTTTGTCGAACAAATCATCCACCTTTAGCGGACTATGACCTTCCGAGAGCATCTTAGTCACCCAAGTTCTAATGCGGATGGGACTGATAGCCACAAAATGTCCCTCCTCTAGATTAGCTCCCAATCGGGGATGAGCTACTGAAAGGATGGCTGGAGGGGTAATCCCTAAGATTTGCTCAACACTGTTAGCCAATCCCCCAAGTGGTCTTCCAACTGAGAGACTCCATCAGGATTCAAACAGGGCAGAGGAGGGGGAAGGCAAGCAAGATCACCACCCCCTTGGCCTGGGGCGATAACTTGCTCCCCATGACTAGCAGGCACTAGACACTCGGGTTGAGGGTTTCAAGGACCAGCTATAGGGTGAGTAGTGATATCGCTACCTAACTACTAGCATTTAGGAGGGGCTACTGCACCAACATGTAGAGATACACCACCCCCTCAATTTAGTTATGCATGAGAAGCATGAGGGGCATTTCTATAAGAATCTTGAGGGACAAAAGCACCTTCTGCCAGAGGGGTTCCTGAAGGCTAAGGAGGGTCTGGGGGGAGGGCAGGATGATGAAAGGTTTGTTCCACCCACTACCTCATGGTTAGAGGCTCCAAAATAATGGGGGGAGGTTGCCCACTTCCCGAACTTACAGGGCCCTTAAAGGAAGTCCACACCACGAATTCCTTCCCCCCACGACCAGCTTTCGGACTGAGTGGGAGTCCCTCAGTTTAGACCAAACTTAGTTTAGACCATGGATCGAACGCATGTCGAACTCTACAACCTGGCCAAAGGTGATCCCCAAAGAAACAAATATCATCTCCAAACTAGCGGATTGAACTTCTGGATTGAACAAATAGTACTTCTAAACTTGGGGCGAGTGTTAATCTCATACCCTGCTCAATATACGAGTAGCTAGTGTCAGTGTACTTTTTGTGGTATACTAGTGCACCTTATATGTCAATCACGTGTGTCCATGTGTTTGAAAGTTGGTTGAGCCTTGTTAAGCAGAAGACCGAAGATTCAGGTGGACAAGCATCATCAAGGAAGAAGAAACAGGTAAAAGAGATGCCTCAGTGACCAAAATTCTTAGAACTAAAATAACCTAAGCCTCTAAATGACCGGACCATATAGGTAAACCTTTTGTCATCATCATTAACCTTAGAACACTTAGAAAAAATGATAAGTTAAGCTAATAAAAGAAGTGCAAGCTGCTGTAAATGAACTAGCCCAAAACAAAACTTTTTCAGTGGACTTTAATCCATCATTGTTCGGTCTCGATAGGACTTCGATCCCTTGAAGAATTAGGTTGGATCCATCATAATTTTTGTCCAGCAAACTTGGACTCAATGGACAGTTTTTCGATCCATCGAGCGAACAATTTGATCCATCGAACATATGTCCAGCAACATTGCAGAACTCTCTGGATAATTTTACGATCCATCTAGGTTTGGCCTCAATCCATCGAAGCCTTGCTCGATCCATCGGTCAAAACATTTTCTACCCATTTTATAACAGTTGGACCTTTATTTATAAAAGCATGAGAGGCAATCTTTGGGCTTAAGAGAGGGAGTTTAGTAATTTAGAAGCCACCACTATTCCAACCTATTAGGAGCTCTAATAGTATCTCATCTAAGCCATTTTCCTTGTGATTCATCATAGGCATTGAGCATTTAAAGATCAAATGAGAATGGACTTGTTTTCTTTTGCTTCCTAGGAGTATAGACACCCTGATCATAAGTAGAACTTTCGTTTAAATACCCCCTAGGAATCCAATTAGGTGTATTCCTCTTGGCAACCCATTCTCAGCTAGATGTAGGGGATTCACCTACCTCTTAGCTCCTTGGGCATCTCCAATGGAGTATCATATGCAATGGAGTTGATCATTAGAGATGGAGCATTGGCGATGCATCAGCATCAGTAATTGGGAGAGTAAAGGGTAACTGATTGAAGCACAGGAGATCGGAGATCAAGCAACCCGAAGTGACGCATCAACGGAGCTCAAATTCGATAAGTAAGGTTGTCATTTATGTTAAGTCCAACCACTCTCTTCTCGTGGGGACTTGAGTGTAAAGTTTGATTGCCAAACTCGATAAGTTCAGTTGTGGGACCTAGGCCCGGTTGTTGGGTAAATCAAGTCTCCAAGTGGAGAACCTACGGAGGGAGTATACGCTAGGTTTAGTTGTAGGAACTTAGTTCGGTTGTAGAGTCTTAATTCAGGTTCGGTTGTAGGACCTTGGCTCAATTGTTGAGCATAAAGATAGGTTCTTATGTAGAACCGCAAGGTTAGGTGGAACTTGTAAACACATGGGGAACCCGTAAACACCTCGGTAGGGTGGAAACGATTTAAAACACCTAAGTTGGGAGGAATTTGATTTAAACTCCATTAGTAAAATCCGGTGTGCTTAAGGGGTGAGTAGTTGAACCGAGAGTGGAGTAGACACATAGTCGAGCCACTATACATGCTCGTGTTTATAATGCATTTGAGCACATTGTTATCTTAGCATTGTATGTTTAATTGTTTGATTATGAATGCTTGATAGGATTGTATGCTACGCTCTAGATAGGCACATTCATAAAGAAGATGTGTTTTCACTAATTAGTGTAGACTTGAGCTTATATGATCCAATCTCATATAGTCTACATAGGTTACATAGATTATGTGCTTGATTAAGTTAAATCATATGTTAATCTATGCATGTTGGACTAGGTAGCTTAATTGCTTATTCATATGCTAATCTTTGTGATTTGACTCACTTAGGCTTGGAAACTGAAGTTTTCTTGCTTACTTATCTTAAATTGTAGAATAATTTAATCTGATGAAAAGAATTTTAAAAAGGTCTTAGAAACCCCCCCCCCCCCACCCCCTCTTAGGACTCAGCCATTATTGTAGTAGTTTTGCAAGCTTCCGCACTTATAGTATAGGGTGTCATGTTAGATGATCGACGCAATTTCAATTGGTATCAAAGTCAAGTAACTCTGATAGAGCGACTCTCCAAGTACCCTCTCATAATAATCAGTTTTCAATTGATATTAGATCGGATTACTTTAATAGAGCAAGTATAAGTTAGTCTTGAAGGACTTAACCATCAAGAGTTGATCTAAATGAGCCTTTAGGACAATGTCTACCTAAGAGGAGAATTCAAACTCCAAAGGCAAATCTATTGCTAAGGGTAATTTTTGTGGGAACAATAGAGGTTTTGAGGCTAATAGGCATATCTGGTACAACCTCCTCCTTTCCTTCGGTGATTAGAGAGGACATTATCACTTCAGGGAGAAAATCTAAATTCTCTCCCATGTGCTATGCTTGTGGAGATATTGAACACTTAATGTTTGAATGCCCTATCTTCAAATGCCAACGATCCATCTCAGTCACAAATCGGTTAGTTAAATATGTAATGACTGAGAAAGTGGCACACATAATGAAGAGTCAAATAAAGAGATCACTGGAAAAAAAAAAGAGAAGATTCTCATCCTTTAAAAACAATGACAAATCGTAAGAGGGAGTTAATTAAGCTCATAGCCCAACTAAATGCAAAAACAAAAAATATGTTGAGTTATGGCAATACTAATGTAGATAGGCTTCACATAGGTATATTCCCTACCTAACACAGATCTCCAACTATGAGTGCACTTAAGAGAGATACGTTTAAAGAAGAAATATTCTCTCTTGAACTTATTCCGGGACCTAGAAATTCACATCCAAGGGATAGTGAACTAGCTAGGTTAGGTGACCATGGGAGGTCATTTTCAGCTCAATAGTTAAAGTTTAAGGAATGAGCCTCATTTTGAGCTTATTGTTGAATTTAAGGAATTTAGCCTTATTGAAGCTAGATACAATAGGTAAATCTGAGGATTTTAGCCTCATTTATGTACTTATAGGCATATTAGAGAATTCAAGCCTCATAAACCTTCAATATTTTAGCATTTTGTATTTATGTTAGTATCCTTAAAATGTTAGATTGTCAGCTTGCTTGGATTAGCATAATCTTACTGAAATTTTGGCTTAATATATGCTAATGTATGTTTCAGTCATGTACAATTCATGTTTATCTTAGAATGACCAATTATGCATGATCACTTATACTTAGATAAGTAAATTTTATTATTCATCATGTTCCATGTATGCTCCATGTTTTAATGTCCATGCACCGTTATACTCTGCTAGTTAGCATGTGCTTATAGTTATAACTATGACACTTTAAACTCTACTTCCCTTTACTTAATTGGTGTAACATTAGCGGGAGAGATTTGTTTGTCAATTGCTTACAAAAAAGGGGAGAAAGATCAAGTCCACCAAAATAAATTGTTTGTGTTTTGTGTTGTAAGGATTGATAGGTTATGGGGGAGAAATCAAGAGGAGCATTGCTTAGTGTTACAAGTCTTACTGTATTTGTAGTTGTAATATTTTGATTTGATATGTAATTTATTTATTATTTTGGTGGTATCATTGGTATGGACCATGACACAGACTAGGTTCGGTTTTTGTCATGTAATTGATAAAGGGGGGGATTGTTAGTGAACTTTTCTGTAGCATACTAGTGTACCTTATTTGTCAATCACGTGCATCCATGTGTTGTAACATCGGTTGAGCCTTGGCAAGCTGAAGACCGAATATTCAAGTGGACATGCATCATCAAGGAAGAAGAAACAGGTAAAACAGATGCCTTGGTGGCCCTAACCCATAGAACCAAAACAAGCTAAACCTATAAATGACTTGGATTATATAGGTAAACCCTTTGTCATTGTAATTAGCCTTAGAACACTTAGAAAAATATGATAAGTTATACTAATAAAAGAAGTATAAGATGCTGTAAATGACCAGCCCAGACAACAGTTTTCTAGTGGACTTAGATCCATCGAAGTTCGGTCTCGATGGGACTTCGAGCCCTCAAAGAATTGGGTTGGATCCATCATAAACTCTATCCAGGAACTTGAACTCCATGGATAGTTTTTCGATCCATCGAGCATCTCTCTTCGAGCCATCAACAAGGAACACTTCGATCCATCGAACATATGTCCAACAACATTGCAAAACTCTTTGGATAGTTTTACGATCCATTGAAGTTTGTCTTCGATCCATCGAAGTGGATTGTTCAATCCATCGAAGCTTTGCTCGATCCATCAGTCAGATAATTTTCTGCCTATTTTATAACCCTTGTAGCTTTATTTATAAAAGCGGCAGAGGCGATCTTTGGGCTTAAGAGAGGGAGTTTAGTGATTTAGAAGCCACCACTATTATAAACCATTAAGAGCTCTGATAGTATCTCATCCAAGTCATTCTCCTTGTGATTCATCACAAGCGTTGAGCATTCAAAGCTCAAATTAGAATGGACTTGTTCTCTTCTGATTTCTAGGATTTTAGACACCTTGATAATAGGTATAACCTTCGTCTAAATACCCCATAATAATTCAATTAGGTGTATTCCTCTAAGCAACCCCTTTCAAACTAATTGTAGGGGATTCACCTACCTCTTAGCACCTTGGGCATCTCCATTGGAGCATCGTATGCGAGGGAGCTGATCATTGGAGATGGAGCATTGGCGACGTATAGGCATCAATGACCAGGGGAGCAAAGGGTTGCTGATTGAAGCACAAGAGACTAGAGATCAAGCAACCTGAAGTGGCACATCAATAGAGATCAAATCCGACAAGTAAGGTTGTCATTTGTGTTGAGTCCAACCACTCTCTTCCTGTAGGGACTTGAGTGTAGAGTTTAATTGTCAAACTCGATAGGTTTGGCGTACGACCTAGGCCCGGTTGTAGGGCCGAATCGAGTCTCTAAGTGGGGAGCCTCCAACAAGAGTATACGCTAGGTTCTATTGTAGGACCTTGGCTCAATTGTAGAGCCTAAATTCAGATTCGGTTGAATAACCTTGGCTCAAGTATACTTGACCCTAAAGATAGATTCTTGTGTAAGACCGTAAAGCTAGGTAGAAAAACACCTGGGTTGGGTAGAACTCATAAATATCTCGGTAGGGTGAAACCGATTTAAAGCACCTAGGTTGGGAGGAACCTTATTTAAACTCCCTAAGTGTAATCTAATGTGCTCAATGGGTGAGAACTTGAACCGAGAATGGAGTAAACACGTAGTCAAACCACTATAAATGTTTGTGTTTATGATGTATTTGAGCACATTGTTATCTTAACATTGTATGTTTAATTGTTTAATTATGAATGATTGATAGGAATGTATGTTAGGCTCTAGATAGGCACATTCACACACAAGATGTGTTTTCACTAATTAGTGTAGACTTGAGCTTATAGTTGAGCTCTTAATTTATACATATTCTAACCCCATTTCATCACATTTTATGCATGATTCCTATGATTAAAAGAATAATCTGATGCATGTATGTGATTGTAGGAATGAGAGAGAGACTTCACCTATTTGATAGCTAAAAGAATGCTTTTAAACCCACTTGATGATGAATGAAGATGAGCCAAAAGAATGGAAGAAAGAAGCAAGGAGAAGAGAGAGATGACAAGGATTTTATGCTAATTTAAGGATTTGAAATGGTTAAAAGACCAAGCTTTAATGAATCAAAGAAGTGGAGAAAAAACCTTGAAGGAATCAAGTTGAAGACCTGGAATGGCCAGAAAAGTTATATTACATAGCTGTAGCGCCAGAAAAGTAAAATGCAGAAAATTGACCAGATGGCCCTACAAACTAGAAAAACTGTAATTTTTTACCTTCGGGCACTCGACCACCACTTTACCGAGAACTCGAAATTGACAGAAAATTTTGTTTATTGCTGTAACATTTTCGGACATGGCCGGGCACCCGATTAAGAGTTTCTGGACGCCCGACATTCAAAGAAAAGTTATCAAACTTGCTGGACTATTTTGTGGTATGGTCGGGCGCCCGACCAACACCCACCGGGCACCCGATGACCGATGTAAGTGTGTAAATTCTTACGTAATCTGAGGTGGTGAGTGAGTTTTACTATAAAAGGACACTTTGACATCCTTCCTAAGGCATCCTAGAAGAGACCTAAGTTCGAGGGAGGTGAAGAAAATCATCGTGGAGCGTTTGCAACCCCTCCAACTCCGATTTTTCTAGTTTTCTATGCTTTTGATTAGTTTTTCTTTTGTTTTTAACTCAAGGATGTCAATGCTTGGCTAAGACCTCTTAACTAAGGCTAAGAGGTGAAGCTTATAATTAGTTTTCATGAAGAATTCGTTTATTTCAGGTACCTTTACTTAAAGTTTAGATTTTTAAGTTCTAGTTTGAATAAAGTTGGTATTTTTTTTTATATTTTATGAGAGTTCATGTGCTTCGAACATGGGTTCCTTGCAATTCTCTGATATTATCATGTTTGGATTGATTAGATTTGAATTGTAGTAACCCTAGAGCATACCATAGTCTCTTGGAATAGTTGTTACTTCGAAGACTACATGGTTGAATTCAATGTGCTTCATTAGAACTAAAATCTTATTTTCTGACTTAAGTGGGATTGTTTATGTTTGAATGCTTAATCTTCCAACTAGATGAAAAATAGAACTTCGAATCTAATTGTGTTTATGCTTGGATGAATGAATTCACATAGAACTACTACAAGTGGATCCTTAAGGACTTAGTTCCATTAATTAATAGATTTTTACAAAAGTTACTGTTTTTACTTAGTCTATGAAATCAAAATTCAAAATTGCTTAATTTGAAGTTGCTAGAATAGTTTGAATTAGTTTATCTTAATTCCTTGTGGATCGACCTCGGTCTTACCGAGTAATTACTACATCGCAAGCCTTGCACTTGAGGCAAGTGAACACTTATATGATCCATTCACATATAGTTTACATATGTTGCATAGATTAGGTGCATGTTGGACTAGTTAGCGTAATTGCTTATTCATATGTTAGTCTTTGTGATTGGAATATCTTAGGGTTGAAATTCGAAGTGTTCTTACTTACTTAGCTTAAATTATAAAATAATTTATGTAGGCGAAAAGAATTTTGAAAAGGTCCTAATCACCCCCCCCCCCCCCCCCCACCCACCCCCCCCCCCCCCCCCCCCCCCCCCCCCCCCCAGGACTTAGCTATTATTCTAGTAGCTTCACCAAGCTTCCGCTGCATAGCGTAGGGTGTCATGTTAGACAAACCGATGCAATTTCAGTTAAAACTTGGTAATTAAAAGCCACGAAGTCCACATTACAATTTATTGATTGTTTTATAAAGATACTAAGAGGAGTACTTGAAGATGTGCTGGCACAAATTGATAAATTCTACTTCCCAGTAGATTTTATTATTTTAGACACCCAAGAATGCAAGCACTCAAATTATTGTCATCTTGGGAAGATCATTCCTAACCACTTAAAATGATGTGATCGATTGTAGTAATGGTGTTATGAAATTGTCCTTTTGCAATATGTCATTGGAGTTTAATGTCTTTAATAAGTGCAACTAATAAGGGGATAAGTTGCTGATGATGATGACATCCACAAGGTTAACTTGTTCTATATGTTTGTGGAGGACGACTGAGTCCATTGACCACCTATTTGTAGAAGTCCAGTTAGCAGAGCAGGTTTGGCTGCATTTCAAAAATTTCTTCTCCAACCCAACTTCTTCCCACTAGAGTCTTATTACTCATGCCCAGAGATGGTGGACGTTGGCATCTTCCTCAAGCAAGGGGAGGCCGCTGATTGGACTTGTGGTGGGTTTCATTTTCTGGGAGTTATGGTGTGCCAGAAACAGCATAAGTTTTGAATGTAACCCAATCAGTGTAAGGGCGATAGTGATTAAGATTCATGGCTAGCTGCAAGTAAATAGTCGCCTTCTTGCTACGCTGCACAATCAACAACAAGGCGCTCCAACGAGCTGAGGTATCATCTGGGTGGGGCAGTCGTGAAGTGGAAGAGACCGGAAGCTGGCTGGTGTGCTCTAAATGTGGATGGTTCATCTCTGTGAAACCCAGGAAAGTCCGGGGGTGGAGGCATATGTCGCAATAGTGCAGGGGAGGTTGTCTTTGCATTCTCTGTTGGATTTGGGAGATGCTCCAACAACTTGGCTGAGTTCAAGGCAGTGGTTGAGGGGTTGAAAATGCGTATCGACCGCGGTGTATCCAAGGTGGTTATTTTCATGGACTCCAAGCTGGTGGTAGGGGCCCTGTATAATCCCGCTCCCACTATCTGATCAGCTTGGTATTGGCATTCTAAGATAATCAAGCTAATGGGCAATTTGGAGGTCAAAATTTCACACTCCACAAGGGAAGCCAACTCGGTTGCTAACGGGCTGGCCCGTTGGGGCAACCGATCGCAGGGTCGTCAAGTTTTCGACTAAGTTGTGGGGTTACCGTCGATGATCCGCGGCCTCCTCTTCCTTGACAAGGTGGGCCTAAGATATATTAGGAAAAAATAGAAGATAGATCCGATTATGATAGGTGGGACTCTAAGCTTTTTTGTGGAGGCCTACCCGAATGTAATTTGTTCTTCCTTTCTGTTAATGAAAATTACTTTAAAAAAAATATGCTTGGAGTTCCTTTCAAACCTTTGCTATGATCCCTTAGAAGTATGTCTAGCTCACTTTGAGGATTTTAATGATGACATGATTATAAAAGTAGTGAATACCTTGTGTGGTTCCACCCTAGTGCTTGATACTAACCGGGAGAAAAAAAATATTTTGAAAAGCTTCCGTCCACCGATCTTGAACCGTTACAATATATTATGGAGGAACTCAAGATTGGCCTGATTGGCCTAAAGCTTCGACCTTCGGATTTCATGGAGACAATTATAAAGGATACTTTTTCATATTGAACCATTACAATATGTATTCACGCATTCATTGTGCTTTGCTAATATTCCTAATTATTATGCCACAGGTGAGGTGCACAAATTTCTCTGGTCTTTAATGCTCTAAGATGTTCAAGGCTACTACAAAATAGCCCTTTGGATTATCCTATTATGAAGTTTGTTGAGAATTGTTTTGAGAAACTTGCTAGATGAGGAGTTCATTCATCTGGAAGATCCTATTTTATCAGGATTAATCTCCTCATCTGATGGATTAATCTTCCCGTTTCTTCCGTAGTTTAGTTTCCTTAACTATTATTGTGAAAAAAAGGAAGTAGAAAGAAAATTGTCCATAAAAAGAGTGAAGAATGATTGATAGTGAGACGAATTAAAAAGAAGAATTTTGAAAAAGAAAAAGAAGAAACAGATAGTGTGAAAGTCGTTAATGTGAAAAAAAAACTAGGTGAGGTTTTGACACAGTGCTTTGGTTGATCTAATCACCTTTTATGATTGTTAGATAGACATAACTGTACAAAGTTAAACCTTTATTGATTTTAAGTTTAGATTTCACTAAACACCATGGTATTCAATGTTTGGAATTCTTCCATTAGTTGATTAATGATTTGAACTCATCAATTTAATTGGCTATTGAGAGTGTTGGAAATTAGATTGATGTTATTAATAATAAAAAAAAACTTTATGCCATAGAATTCGGTTATTTGGGTTGCTTGAAGTTACATGAATCTACAGAGTCTTCTCTTCTAAAATGAATTTTTTATCTTTGATTTTTTTTTCCTTTCACATGTTTTGCTCTGGACTAGCAAAATGCTGGTTGGGGGTGTGTTGAGTGCTAAATATTGAAGATTTAACCCCTATTTGGCAATGCTTTCCTACGCCAATTCATGGTAAAATAGTTTAATTAGATATGTTTTCGATTTATAGGAAAGACTGGACGATTAAAGATTATTCAAGCTAATAGTGGAGTTTAAGCCCAAAGGAGATTAAGAGTGAAGAATGTGAAGATTTGAAGCTCAAAAGACGATGATCAAACCATGTAGAGTTGGAAGATCAAAGGAAAAACTAAGGATTGTTGATGGATGCATGAAAACAAGTGAAGAAACTAAGTCAACGAAGTCTCAAACTCCGAAATTTTCAGATTGACCCTAACTTGCTGGATAGACGAACGACTAGGATGAACAAGAATTTTTTGGTCGACCGAAGGTTCAGTTCGATCAACTGAGAGGACATAAATTCAAATCAATGATTTTTCCCGATTTGATCAAAGCCAGCGGAAAGTTTCATATTCTCAAGCTCAATGGAGAATAGCTATATAAGAAGAGTTCTAAGAACATTTTACAGGAAGCTAAGACCTGAGGACGGGACAGAGAGAAGATCGAGGGTGAAACAGCTAGAGCTTCTTCTTCATTGTTCTACTTCTAGTTGTTTTTATGTTTTCTTCTTTTGAGTTTGAATTCCATTACATAATGGAGGGCTAATCTCTTAACTAAGGCTAAGGGGTGAAACTTTTAATTGATTTATAATGTTCTAATTTATTTGATTCAATATATTGGTTTGAATGATGATATTTAATTGAATTTATTTGAATTTTACTTTAAAGGCTTTTAAGTTGTATAATCCTTAATCCATTGTTAACTTTTGGGTTCATTGTATGTTTGGAATTATAATTAATTGACTTGATTAGAGAAGATATTGAGCTGTAAAATCCCTTTATCTATTGTCGACTCTGGACATAATAGATGTATGGAATTCCCTATAATTAATTACTGAGTGCTTCATGAGAGAATTGCTCAATTGAGATTCATATCTAAGTTGGTGAATTATACTTTGAATTAAAAGTTTTATCATCCAATTGGAAGGAATCCTTATTCAATTCCAATTGAGTTTATAAGTTTTTTTTTTTATTAAGAAAGAAAGAAATTTTATTCACAAGTGACAACAGATACATTCGAGCATCCCAGAAGCACAAAACCTTCCAAAATGCCTATCTTATATGAAAACCACAACAGGAAATATAACGCGGAGAGGAGGTTGCAAAATTGGCCCTTGCGCTGAATTGGCCTGCAATCTATTTAGCCTCCATTTGAAACCCGCACTTTCCCCAACCCAGCACGGTCCAACAACAACTCACCACGGATCGAAGCAGGGAGATCAGAGAAGGTGCCAAAATACTTCTCTGTTTACGTAGCAATGAGTTACAGAAGTTGAATCAATGAACTAATTAAGTTTTATAGATTGATTAGAAGTAGATCATTGGATCCTTAGCTATCAGTTATTTATTGTTTCTACGTACTTTTAATTCGCTAGATTGAAAACCCAAAGCCCTCTTTAAATCTAGTTTTGTTTTTAATCAAATTCAGTCCTTGTGAATCAACCTTGGTCTTACTGAGACTTTACTACTTCACAACTTGCATATGGGTGAATGTAAGTACCCCCATTTTATGTGAATAAAAATTTACCCAAGTAGTAAGTACTCCTTTTTATGTGAAAAAAAAAAAAAGCTTCACCTAGAGTATCATATGGCTCTCGTTTTTCTACCTAAAAAAGTCAGGATATCAGGATAATAAACTCAACAAGTTAACCAAAAGCAACCTAACAGTCAATGGAAAGTATTAATTTTGGTTTCATAATGTTTTCATTATGCACTCTACATGTGAACAGCCCACATCTCTTACAGTATTCTATACCCTAGAATATTTGACACGTGTTTCAACCCTTCATATGGAGCCTACTAGAAGGACGGCTCTAAAAACAATAGTGGGACCCACTTTGATTTATAAATACCTTGTGATTATAGGGTAGGATCTACTAGATGTCCATGTCCATCGAATGTGGACGATTGCAGAATGCCTCGTGTGGCCGTGCATGTCCATGTCCATCGAATGTGGATGATTGCAGAACGCCTCATCTGGCCGTACATGTCCATGTCCATCGAATGTGGACTATTTTGGATTTTCCTCCTCTGGATGGTCGGGCGCCCAGAGCATTTTTGGCCGGTCGACCGAAATTTCATTAGGAGGTGTTTTTGGGCAGCAATGCTATTGGACTGTTTTCACAACAACCGGGCGCCCGGCGGTCTGGTGACCGGGCGCTCGACCATGTTGGTCCGGGCTCCCGAAATTCAGTTTTTTCTCACAAGTTGCTGCCGGACGGTTTTTGGTTTGGCCAGGCGCACGACGGTCTGGTGACAGGGCGCCCGACCCGGCGCAGACTGCTTATACGTAATTTCCTATTTGGGCTTTAATTCCTCCGTTTTCGTACTTAAGGAGTTCCAAAACGGGATTAGGGCATCCCATTGAGTGGTTTGCACGTCCAAGGTGAGAAAGAGAGAAAAGGAGGAAGAGAGAAAGAGAAAAAAGAGAAAGAGGAAGCTTGTAGAAGGGAGAAGTTGCTTGAAGAGGAGTTCTTCTGTGCAACCGTCTTCTCAGCGCTTCTACGTCCTTGGGTTCGGTGAGATCGCTCTACTTTTGCTATTCTCTTATTGTTTATCCACTCCTACGTGAGTGGGGAAGGTTTGATCCAAGCGGTGTGTGCTTGAGATCGGTTGTAACAGTTCCCTGAGATAGTGGATTGTTGATCTGGACTAGGTCTTGTGGTTTTTACCTCTTTTGAGGGTTTTCCACGTAAAAACTCTTTGTGTCGTGTGGTTGATATTTATTCTTGATTATTGCATTATCGTAGTCCATAATTATAGTGCATTAGGGGGCGAGATCTGAAGGTTTGTGTGAAATGCACCAAACAAAGTGGTATCAAAGCGTTCAGGTTGTTTGAACGGTGTGGGATCGGTTCTGAATTATGGAAGGTGGCTCATCAAGGATGATCAGCCTCAATGGTTCTAACTGGACCATATGGAAGGCTAAGATGGAGGACTTGATTTATTGCAAGGACTTGTATGCTCCAATTCTAGGCGTATCGGCAAAGACAAAGGATATGTCAGATGATGATTGGAAGAAAGTAGACCGGAAGGCTGTGGGGTTTATTAGACAATGGTTGGACAATTCCGTATTCCATGATGTGTCTATGGAAACCTCAGCCGCTAGCCTATGGCAGAAATTGCAAGGGCTGTATGAGAGGAAGACAGCCGGCAATAAGATATTTCTAATAAGACGACTTGTGAATCTCAAGTTCAAAGATGGTGGTTCTGTGGCTGAACACATGAATGAGGTCAGCAACATACTGAACCAGCTCTCCGCCTTGAAGATGGTCTTAGATGATGAACTTCAGGCTTTGCTACTGCTTAGCTCATTGCCTGACAGTTGGAAGACATTGGTAGTGTCTCTAAGTAACTCTGCGCCAAACGGAAAGGTATCCATGGAACAGTTAACCAGTTGTCTCTTCAATGAGGAGACAAGGAGGAAGTCTCTAGGGCCTGCTCAACAAGAGGCCCTTGTGACACAAGATAGGGAGAGAGGAAAGAATAGAAAAGGCGGCAAGGCCCGAGATAAATCAAGAGGTAAGTCAGTTGCCAGGAAAGATGTTGAATGCTGGAATTGTGGCAAGAAGGGTCACTACAAGCATGAATGTCATAAGAAGAAGAGTGACAAGAAGGGTAAAGGAAAGGAGAAGGAAGATGAATCGGATTCTACTGCGGTCGCCTCAGATGGTGACGTTGTTGTTATTCTTTCGGCAGATCACGATATTTGTCTCACGACTTCGAGTCAAGACACCGACTGGGTGATAGACTCGGGAGCCTCTTTTCATGCGACTCCATGCAAAGATTTCTTCACAAGCTACAAGTCAGGTGACTATGGGACAGTGAAGATGGGAAATTTCGGTGTTTCGAAGATCGTAGGAGTTGGTGATATTTGTTTAAAGACCGATGTGGGCTGCACATTGGTTCTCAGGGATGTGAGACACATTCCAGACCTTCGCCTCAACTTGATGTCGATGGGAAGGCTGGATGATGATGGTTATAAAAGCCGGTTTGTTGGTGGGCGTTTGAAGCTCATCAAGGGTTCATTGATTGTTGCCAGAGGAAAGAAGTGTTGCACCCTTTTCAAGGCAAGTGTCGGTGTATGCAAGGGTGGGTTGAACACAGCGGAAGATTCAGCTACTGACGTGTGGCACAGGCGTCTAGGCCAAATGAGTGAAAAGGGGCTTCAGCTACTAGCGAAGAAGCGGCTCCTTTCAGACATGACAGGTATATCTCTCAAAACCTGTATTGACTGTTTATCTGGGAAACAACATAGAGTTTCTTTTGTTAAAACTGTTTCTCATACTAATAAAGTACATGCATTAGATTTGGTTTACTCTGATGTTTGTGGTCCTATGAGGACAAAAACCTTGGGTGGGGCATTGTATTTTGTCACATTTGTAGATGATGCATTTAGGACGGTTTGGGTGTATGCTTTGAAATCCAAGGACGAGGTCTTTGGTGTGTTTAAACTGTTTCATGCTATGGTCGAGAGAGAAACAGGCAGATCATTGAAGTGCATCCACACTAACAATGGTGGTGAATACATAGGTGACTTCCACGAGTATTGCATGTCACTGGGTATACGACATAAACAGTCGGTTCCCAAGACCCCCCAGCATAATGGTGTGGCTGAGCGAATGAATCGCACCATTGTAGAGAGAATCAGATGCATGTTATCCCATGCAAAGTTGCCCAAGATGTTCTGTGGAGAAGCAATGCACACGGCGGTGTACTTGATAAACAGGTCTCCATCAGCCCCGTTGAATGGAGATGTACCTGAGAAGGTGTGGACTGGACGTGATCCATCGTACAGTCATCTCAGGGTGTTTAGATACAGGGCATCCGTTCACGTACCAAAGGACGAGAGGTCCAAACTCGATATGAAGATCAGGCAGTGTATGTTCTTAGGGTACGGTGATGAAAAGTTCGGTTACAGGTTGTGCAATTCGACCGAGAAGAAGCTCATCAGGAGCAGAGATGTGGTTTTCATTGAAGATCGGTGTATAGAAGACATTGAAAAGCCAGAGAAGACCCAAGAAGACCCAACCCAATTCAGGTGAACTAGAGGACATGGATCCAGTTATTCCTTCCGTGGTGCCTGATGACGGGGGAGTACAGCAAGGTGCAGAGGATGAGGGAGTCCCTGTAGAAGATGGACAGGGGGAGCAGCCTCAACTTGATCCACCTATTGAGCCACAGGTGAGGAGGACATCAAGGGACAGACATCCATCCAAAAAGTACTCGCCGCATGAGTACATTATGCTCATTGATGGGGGAGAACCATAAGACTATTCTGAGGCCTTAGCCGACGAGCATAAGGAGGAATGGTTGAGAGCTATGCAAGAGGAGTTGGAATCATTGCATAAGAACCACACCTATGACATGCTGAAATTACCTAAGGGCAAGAAAGCTCTAAGCAACAAGTGGGTGTTCAGAAAGAAGAATGAGCAGAAGAATTCACAGACAAGGTACAAGGCCAAACTTGTGGTGAAAGGGTTTGGTCAGAGTAAAGGAATAGACTTCGAAGAGATATTCTCACCAGTGGTAAAGATGACATCCATATGGGTGTTGCTTGGGTTGGCGGCTAGCATGGATCTAGAGATAGAGCAGTTAAATGTCAAAACTACCTTTCTCCATGGTGACCTGGAAGAAGAGATCTACATGCGCCAACTATAAGGGTTCGAAGTCAAGGGCAAAGAGCATATAGTATGCAGCTTAGGAAGAGCTTGTATGGGCTGAAGCAAGCTCTTTGGCAATGGTACAAGAAGTTCGACTCATTCATTTTGAAGCATGGATATGACAGAACAGAGTCAGACCACTGTGTGTTCACTCGCAGGTTCTCAGATGGTGATTTCACTACAAAAAAAACAGGCAAAGGCTACGGACTATGTGCGTCTATTGCTAGGGATATAATCCGTAGTGTATTTACTACGGCTTAAGTCCGTTGCAAGAGGCCAGTCGTAGCTAGCATTTGGTGGTCCCCTACTGGGCTTCATGGGGCCCACCATAATGTATTTACTTTATCTTAGCCGTCCATACATTTTGAAAGATCATTTTAGGCCATGAGCCCAGAAAAGAGGCAGATCAGAAGTTCAAGTGGACCACACCATGTAAAAAACAATGGATACTATATTTGTACCATTGATATCAGGTGTGGTCCAGTGGCGCCTTCGATATGCCTCATTTTTAGGGTAATGACTTAGAATGATCTGTCAAAATAGAGTGATGGAGTGGATAAAGCAGATAAGTCACGGTGGGCCCCACGAGCTGATAAGCGGATCTATTTCGTTATAACTAGGCGGTCCCCCAATTTTTAACGCGGGCCCCAAAAATCTCAAACCCTCTCTCTCAAATGCTCCCTCTCAAACCCTCCTGAGAACCCTCCCTCTCCCTCTCCCTCTCCCTCTCCCTCTCCCTCTCCCTCTTCCTCGTTCCCTTGCCCACGCCCACGCCCTCACCCTCTCCCTCTCCCTATCGCTCTCTCACGCTCCCTCACCCTCGCCCTCTCACTCTCCCTTGCGCTGCCACTCGTCCCATCGGGTGAAACATCGAAGGTCTCTCCCTCTCTCTCTCTCTCTCTCTCTCTGAAACATTGAAGGTCTAAACCCTAGTAAGGGTTTTAGTAAGAATCTCTCTCAAACTTTTGAATGTCTAAACCCTAACCCATTTTCTTCAATTTGTTCTTTTTTTCATTTCTATTATTTTTTAATCTTTTTAATGCCCATTTGGTTGATTCAAATCTCATAAAATTTAATGAGATGTTGTTTGTTTTGAGCTTGACCTGTCTGTGAGATTGTGAGAAATCTCAGTGTAACATTGTGAGAAATGGGACCCACCGTGACATTGTGAGAAATCTCCCTGTCTATCCTAATATTCTATTCGAGGCAGCGGTAGGTCCTTATCCTTGTCATCAATGTCACTTTTTCTGTTGCATCTGTTTGCCGAATTAGGCCTCTGATTTATGTAATTTCGGAATGGAATCCTTTGCACTGCATGTGTTTGACAAAATGCTAATTTTTGTGAGAGTATTCTCTAGGAACTTTGGAAATGTTTCCTACATGTCGGATGTTTACAGTTTCAGAATGTTGTTGCTAGAAATGGTTGGAGGAAGAAAGAACATCGATGTCATAGTGGAAAACACTAGTCAAATGTACTTTCCTGAATGGGTTTATAATCTTTTACATCAGGGAGAAGAGCTAGGACTCAACATTGTTGGAGTTGAAGATGCAAATATAGCAAAGAAACTAACTACTGTGGCACTCTGGTGCATACGGTGGTACCCAGTCGATCGACCTGCTATGAAAAGTGTGGTCCAAATGCTAGAAGGAGGCATGGAAAGCTTGATGATGCCACTGAATCCATTTGCCTCCTCTGCTCCACCAAATGTTGACTCAACTACCCTTGAGATAACGCATCTCACAAATTTAACAACTATAGCAGAACTCGAAGAAGGGAAAGAAGAGGATATTTCTTAACATCAACCTCTGAACTTATGCCATTCAGAATGTTTGCTATATTTTATGTTTGTGATGCTTTCCAATTTGATCTCCCTTATCCATTAAATTGCAGAATTTTTCCCATTAGAGTATGCCTTGCTTTGGATTTCAAAAACTGTCATGTGAACTGAACTCCTTGTAATTATGTTGTGTATATTTTTCATTTACTTGGCATCTATAATGATTAGATTGCTCTTACCTTTGGATCATTCATTGATACTTTCTCAATACCTCTCTTGTTTTCTCGTGTAGATAAACCAATTCAATATGAAGTGTGTATGTACTGCTTGGTATACAACTGTGGATGCTCCTGTATGACTGTATAATCTGGATTGCTTTGTCATGTACGTCCGCACACTCATGTTAAGATGAATGCATGTCTTCTTCTCAACCAGTACATTCTATACATACTATACATCATGGTCATGCAAGTTGTACCCATAGCTATATAAATAGACTACCTAGGTTGGACTTGGGTTGTACATGGCCTGGCCTAATGCCTCTATTTTCATATTTTACTAGAAAAAGGGCTTCTATCAAGTCCAATCTTCAACATCATCTCTTTGAGGAATTTTGGCTATTGAATCCAGCTTGTTCCACCTACTATTATATCTCATTGTTCATGTATGTCGATGGCCTGATCTTGGCTCAATGAATGATGGATTTCAGAGATTTAACAGAGGAATGTCGTATTTGATCCCAGGGGAAAGTGGTGCCTTTTTGTTATGGGTCCCATGGGCCTACATCTGGATACTCTCATGCACCAGAAAAACCAAAAGAAAGATCTTTCTTCTCTGGTTTTTTGAGTCATATATAGACACATCGAATAAACTCTAAAGATATGTGTGGAAAGTGGACAAAAAATAATGGACATTTGAGAAAGGTCTTCCAATCCGGGACATTTTCAGAGAATGGTCCATCGAAGGTGGGTACTGATGGACAAATGGTATGGGACTGCTGAACCATAGGTCACTTGTACAAAATTGAAGACCTGAGTATATTATACATATTGTGGATCTCCTATAATTCCATTTTAATAAATAGGTCCAACGAAATTTTGTATGGCTGGTTCATGTTCGGGTGCTACTCTAGCCTTGCATATGTTTAAATGTACCCCCTTCTTGCTGTTTTTTTGTTAATAAAGGTCTTGACTTCCTCACTGTTATATCCTCATGTTGGTTCTTAATGCATTTTGTAGTTCATTGTTTGCTCTCCTACTGTTGTTAGGATGCATGGTCACTGTTTGGTAATGAATTCCACTATCTTTTTCTATTTCAAACAGAGAAAAAAATTGCTTTGGATATGCTCCTGCTTCTTGAACTTTTATGACTATTTAGCGATATTTTTCATTATGGTTAGTTTACTTAGAAAATCTGATTTACGTATCCCTTAATGTCATGAAGCTTCCAAATCCAAGGCAACCCATAGGCAGCAACATGTTGACACGCCATTACATGATCTAATTCGTCTATCATGTGTGTATGGATTCTCTAGCCTGTCTATTACGAGATCCTGGATTTTGAATAATGACTTGAACTTTTCTTAAGCATATTTAATATTATTAATTAAAGTATTAAAGATCAAGTTGACTTGACTGAAGAATCATTCAAGTCTTTAGCTCAACCCAACTCGGTTGAACATTGAGGCAAGTGAACCTTTTGGGTTTTTGAGTTGTTACCTAGACTGTTTATCTGATGGGATCTCCCAAAAATGGGGGTTGACCAAAAATCATAGGCTGCAATTTCTGTTAACCATTGTGTTGGCAGTAATACGAGTTCCAATATGTGTGTAGGACTGCTTCAATCAGTTCCAATATCAGTTTCCACACAAACAGAGGTAAATTCTCATTACAAGTTTCAAAATACGAGTTGTTTTTATTTTCTTCTATTTTGATTTGTATGGAAATGAAGATGAAAACACCGGGTTTGGATTTTAGGTTGGATATTTGATTTGCTTCTCTCCATGTGTGTGCTTAATTTGATGTGGATGCATGATGAATGACCCTCCTGAATTTGGATAGGCCTGATTTTTTGGGGTGCCGAGGATAATTATAGGGTGCACAAATGATTGATGGGTTGGACATCATCTTAGAATGGGTTTTGCTTCAGTTTTGGGCAAACCCCTCTTTTTCCTATAGTATGGATACCATCTGAGAATTTTCCTATAGTATGGAAACTTGTTTCACCTAATGTTACAGCCCGGCATGTCTGAATTCTGTGGAATCCTTAAGAACAAGTGAGAGATTTCCATCATAGGAAAACATCCCATACACTTGTGACAGGTTTGCATCATTTTAAAACATCCCATACACAGACAGTTGCAGCAGTGCTGATTGAGATTGAGTGTCAGGTGAACCACATCACTTAAACAAACTGAAAGCTGATTGTTGTAGAATCTCTCTCCCAACAATTTTAAAACAGGTCCTGACAAAACTCAAGTAGAATTCGAAGTGTCTTTTTTTTTTTTTTTTAGGTTGAACTAGAAATGAGTTGTGCTGAGTTTTTTAGCAGTCATTCTCATGCATGCTAACTTGGTTTGGGATCCAGACCCCTCATCAAATGGCCCCTGCTGTGTAGATTCCGTACTCCAAAAGGTTGATGATGATCAAATCAGCCTAGTTTTTGGGTCTTGGTATCTGTTTGTCTCATGGCCCATCTAGTGAGAAGCTTCGATTCCTCACATATGTGAAGAGTTAGCTTGTGTGAGGATGCACTTGGATGCACCTGATCAGTGGATCAACATTTTCTTTAGTCCATGGGGGTGGGCTTGTGATGTGGTTGCAATCCGCATTAAGCATTTGGGAAGCTTTTAGTTCAGGCAACCAAATCAAAAGTTGGTTGAGGATAAAACTGAAATTCAAGAACTAGAAAATCCGAGTTGATTCTTCATGAACATCATGACAAGCAACTGAGAAGTGGGAAGGCCCAATGTTTGTCAGGTCCCGGGCTGTGAGCTAAGGACAGGGACCCAAGCCCAGCCCAACCTGCTAGCTGAACTCTAAGGTTAGACGGTGTCTAATAAGTCAGGTCTGGCTGGGTCAGCTTGAGGCAGACATGGAAATGACAAACATAAGTGTCTATAATTGATTTCTGCTATGTCATTCTAATCAAAAGAACTTTTGATAAAATTTAAATCTGCAGAAGGAGATGGAAGCTGCTGTTAAACAGAAAATGTTAGGAGCGCCGATTGGTGAAACTCTATTTGGAAAAACTGTGGGTTTCTGTTCTTCTTTTGTTTTCCCTAGTATGTTTTTGTTGTTTCCCTTATTGAGTTTTCGTTTGTTCAGTTATAGCATCCTTCTAGTTCATGTTGAACTGTAGTTGCTTCAGAGGCAGTTGCAGTTGCTTCAGAACATGTTCAATATCCAAGCATTCCATCAGGTGGGGCACATCCTGTTGATTACCTAGCCCGAAAATCCGTCAAGTTTACTTATCAGGTGGGAGTTTATGAAACAAATTAGCTAGGGCTGTTTGGAGTTTTCTCATGAAACAAGTTTACTCATGAATTTGTCGTTGAAACATGCTCAAACTGTTTGTAGTAGTCTAGGGCTCTCAATGGGTGCCTAGACCCACAACCCGATGGACCTGAACTGATTTTAATGGGTATGGGTATCCAGACCCATCTCTCAAGCCTGTTAAGAAATCAGGTTGGGTTTAGGTCTCACCTTTTGGACCTAGTTTAAGTTGGGTCGGGTTAGTTTTTTTTATAGTTTTTAATATCTATTGATGATTTTAGTAAGAAAATGGGTTTCCTAAGCCACAACCCATCCACTGAACAAATGGACAACACTTGTATTTTGCTATTTATCGTTGGCTATACATTGTTTTCCTTGGTATGGCTCATTTGATGATTGGATATGGCTGATTTTTGCATTGATATCTCCTATTTTATCTCAAGTCAGTCGTGTAAGTGCAATGGTTGCTGTGTATTTTATCTCGCCAAACAGGTCATTATATTGCTCGTGAATTGATTGTGAACTGTTTTTGTATTTTCTTAAATATCCATTTGCTTTAAATATCTCGAACATTTCCCAGTGGGATTGGATGAAACCATTCGGGCTGAAATTAGAGGCTTCTCATGAATCGGCGGTTGTGATCATGAATCATGTCAACCTGGTTGAGATCCTTATGGATGTGGTAAGCAATTTGATTTGTTGTGCATTCTCAGTATTATTTTCAATTGTCTATTTGGTATTTCTTTTGTTTATATAGGTCCTTCCACCTGTAAGGAAAGATGGATACAATGCAATTCAGTTGATTGGGATTCTTGAGCATAAAGATTATTCATTGTTGGTTATAAAGTGAGTTGATTATGCATGCATAGGAAGCCATACATGTGAATGTGTGGAGTTTCTCAATTAGTTTCACTTTTAAGTTATGGTAGGCAGCTTGGTTTGCATCTTTCTACATAGTAACCACTGGAATCCACATCTAAAGGTGCCATGCATGTGCTATTGGCACGTGTATGAGTGTTTCACTGAGATTTTCAACTTAAGAATCCAAATCCAGGATTCTCAATCACTGAGATTTTCATTCTATCAGTAGCGTGACTTTTGAGCTACTCCATAGTTGTTATTCTAACTTGGAAGGTAAGATTCAGCAGAATATAATGAAAGACAGTGAATTGAAAGGCTAGCCTTCATATATGCATTGCTGACAGTGACAAAGTAACAATAGTCATTTGTTTTTCACCATATACATTGAAGCAGGACAGAATATAATTATCTTTGTTGTTGTTTATTAGGAATGAAATTCTTGTTTGGTTCAGGTGCTCCTTGGCCGAAGGTTAGGTTCTGATATCCAGTTGGTTTTGGCTAAAAGTATAGATGGAGGGTCTGCAGTTCATGTAATTTTAGAACATCAGGTGTTTGAATTTGATAAAAATGTTTTGGTATCTGATGAATGGGCTAAAGATACGTGAGTTCTCCTTTCACATCTATCTCAAAACTTCTAAAATGTTTTGGTATTTGTTGAGTGGATTTGTCTTGATTTTTAGGCAAGGCATCTACTAGGAGCTACCTGATGAAGAGGACTCACATCACTGCCTGGCTTTCATGTTCATCAACTGGTCTTTCCTTTGAACTCTCTCTCTCTCTCTCTCTCTCTCTCTCTCTCTCTCTCTCTCTCTCTACCTTTCGCTGTCATAGATTAATTCACAGAAGAAAAGAAAAATAACCCAAATAACTCATATTTTAATTTTGAATCCGGATCCTCTGTTGGCTACCAAATAGGAAAACCTTGTTTAGACCCTTTTATTGGTCCTCGTGATCACATAGGTCTGCAACCATGTCACATTTTCAGTGCAACTTGATCACATTGACGTCATGCAGTGGATGTGGACCAATGAAAAGGCTCCAAACAGGGTTTTCACCCGTCAAGAAAAGAAAAATTCACCCGTCAAGGTTCAAAACCATGACTTGATCTACTCGCTAATCAAATTCCTATACTCCTGTGCTGGGGAGTGAATTCTTTCTATTTCCTTTTTTTAATGATTTTAAATTATAGAGACTATCTACTATCACAAAAATAGGGTGAATGGTGGGTTTTTTCTTTGGAGTAGTGCTGCAGAAGGGGTTTTATTGTCCATTTTCTGTTTTAAGATCTTGACGGATTTTGACGTTCTGAAAGGGTTTTTTTTTCTACATATCGATATCAGAGATAACATAAGGAAGTTGCGGCAAAAGCAAGCAGAAGAAATGATTGTAAGTTAAATGTATTTGTACAGAATGAGTAAGCGAATAGTATTAATCACCGTTTTGATTTTATGGACTCTCAGCTTAAAAAATTCGGTGGTGGCTATTGCTTTGCATTAAAGCTATTGAATTATCATAGAATGAGTTGAAGTTTGCTTGATTTTTTTTTTCAATTTTGTAGGAAACTATTGGCTACCACGTAGCATGACTAATTATGCAATTTGAATGAAATTCATATTTCATTAGCCTTGATGCCAAAAACTGAAAAGGAAAAAACTAAACAAATTCATGATTATCCACCAGGATGTACAATAAGGCGATCTCATATTATGAGTAGGCACTTGCCCTTTTGATAAGAAGTTTGAGCACCTATGTAGGTCTGGCGTATGCTTATCATTTGCAGGTATACTCTTTTAAGCCTTGGAGGCTTTTTTGTCTTTCCAATTATTTCCTTTGTATAAAGAGTTTTTTTATTTTATGCATTTGGTTTTGACGAATACAGTTGTGGTTAATGCAATCTGTATGCATTTGGAACCTTTTACAGTCTCCAAATTATAATAGTATTGTTAGCATACATCTCTTCAGTGTTTAAACATCAAAGCTTTGTTAGTTTTGCATTCAGGGTTTGTGGTTAAAACCCAATGATCAAGTTTTGCACAAAGATGTTAACTTTGGCGCATGTGGATGAATGTCATCGTGTCACCGATCAGAAAAATGAAATTTGATGTCGCTAACCTGCAATAGTAAGTCTCACTTGTATTAGAATTTATGAATTGACTTGTATATATTTGCAATACTAAGTCTTACTTGTATGTTCATGGGTTTCGAAAGTTTTGTTTGAATTTCTAGATGGATTGTTCTATCAGGGCTTGTACCAGAAACGGCTAGATATGCCGTTGTTATTTTAAAAAAATTAAAGACACTAGCTACGGATATAGTCCGCAGCCCTTAAAATTCGTCCGTAGCGTTATGTAGACAAAATGCTACGAATCGGATTTCTATAGCTACGGCTATTGTCCGTAGCCTAAGAACTATAGCTACGGACTATATCAGTAGCTATAGCTTAAAAGGCTATGGCTACAGCACCAATAGCTACGGACCGAATACGAGCCTGCTACGGATTATATCCGTAGCTATAGATGTATAGCTACGAATAAAATCCGTAGCCTTTGACCCATTTTTTTGTAGTGTTTCTTAGTTCTACTATTGTACGTTGATGACATACTCATCATGGGAAAAGACATCAAGAAGATTGACAGGCTGAAACAGGAGTTAAGCAAGTCTTTTGCGAGAAAGACTTGGGCCCGACAAAACAGATCCTAGGAATGGAGATAACCTGTGACAGAAGCAGCAGGAAGTTTTGGTTGTCACAAGAGCGGTACAGTGAGAAAGTCCTAGAGCAGTTCAACATGAATGCAGCAAAGCCGGTCAGTACTCCACTGGATGGCCACTTCAAATTGGGCGACAAGCAGTGTCCCAAGACGAAGACAGAAGTGGAAGAGATGCGGAAGATACCCTACGCGTCAGCAGTAGGAAGTTTGATGTATGCTATGGTGTGTATGCGCCCAGACATAGCATATGGGGTTGTCAGCCGGTACCTTGCCAATCCTGGTAAGGAACATTGGGCAGCGGTGAAGTGGATACTGCGGTATCTGAGAGACTCATCCAGGTTGAGCCTATGCTATGGTGACGGAAAACCTATGTTAGAAGGCTACACAGATGCAGATATGGCAGGTGACATAGACTCCAGGAAGTCTACATCAGGGTTCATGTTCACATTTGTAGGGGAAGCAATCTCTTGGCAAAGCAAGCTACAGAAGGTCGTAGCATTGTCGACGATAGAGGCCGAGTACATTGCGGTCACAGAAGCATGCAAAGAGATGCTTTGGATGAAGAGGCTCCTACAGGAACTTAGCTTGAAGCAGGAGGAGCACGTGGTCTATTGCGATAGCCAAAGTGCTATGCACTTGAGCAAGAATCCAAGTCGAAGCACTTAGAGATTCAGTATCACTGGATCAGAGATACTTTGGAGCAGAAGGTGTTACAGCTTGAGAAGATTCACACGGACGATAATAGGTCAGACATGATAACCAAGGCTTTGTTCAAGGGCAAGTTTGAGGTTTCCAGAAACCTGGTAGGCTTGAAGAAGATAAATTTCTCCTAAGTCGGAAAGGGGGAGATTTGTTGGATTTTCCTCCTCTAGATGGTCGGGCGCCCGAACCATTTTTGGCCGGGCGACCGAAATTCCATCAGGAGGTGTTTTTGGGCAGCAATGCTGCTGGACTGTTTTCACAACAGCCGGGCGCTCGGCGGTCTGGTGACCTGGCGCTCAATGCCTGGCCGGGCGCCAGACCATGTTGGTCCGGGCGCTCGAAATTCAGTTTTTTCTCACAAGTTGCTGCTGGACGGTTTTTGGTTTGGTCGGGCGCCCGACGGTCTGGTGACCGGGCACCCGACCCGGCGCGGACTGCTTATACGTAGTTTTCTATTTGGGCTCTAATTCCTCCGTTTTCGTACTTAAGGGGTTCCAAAACGGGACTAGGGCATCCTATTGAGTGGTTTTCACGTCCAAGGTGAGAAAGAGAGAAAAAGAGGAAGAGAGAAAGAGAAGAGAGAAAGAGGAAGCTTGTAGAAGGGAGAAGTTGCTTGAAGAGGAGTTCTTTTGCTCAACCGTCGTGTCAGCGCTTCTACGTCCTCGGGATGGGTGAGATCGCTCTACTTTTGCTATTCTCTTATTGTTTATCCACTCCTACGTGAGTGTGGAAGGTTTGATCCAAGCGGTGTATGCTTGAGATCGGTTGTAACAGTTCCCTGAGATAGTGGATTGTTGATCTGAACTAGGTCCCGCGGTTTTTACCTCTTTTGAGGGTTTTCCACGTAAAAACTCTGTGTCGTGTGGTTGATGTTTATTCTTAATTATTGCATTAACGTAGTCCATAATTCTAGTGCATTGGGGGGCGAGATCTGAAGGTTTGTGTGAAACTCACCCATCAGACCATTGCTCTAAGTTGCCCATAATGTATCCTAGTGGGTCACTAATGTTGCAAATATTTTGATATTTTGAAACTATCACTTTATCATGCTTTCTAAGAAGTAAATTTATTTCTTTTTTTTCCTTTTTTATTTAATATAAATATCCAAAACTAAAATAAATTCATTTTTCCAAAATTATAAATTATATATTAATTTATAGGAAATAATTTTTATAATTTTATTTTCATGGGGATTTTGTCAATATTAATGTGAGAAAAACATCAAAATCTTAAAATCTTATGAGAAATTCTCATGCCAAGAAGGACAATTTTCACTATGGTTGTCCCGTCATGTGCCCTGTCCAGGTGTGTTATGCCATGTGCCCTGTCCAGGCGTGTTATGCCGAGTACCTAAACATTAGGTTCATGAATTGAGTTTGGTACCTGTTGCATTCGATCAAATTGCATGGATGTAGGTCTATTCTTATAAATACCCTACTATGATGACTTGCAAACCCATAGCTTGTTTTATCCAACAACAGAATCCAGCCATTACCCTTCCCATTGCAGTCATTTTTATCTTCCCCACCCCTCATGGCTCTTATTTTGGGAAATGGCCACTCGGATGTTCCTACCAAGAATCAAATGAAAATGAATAGCAGAAACGAGATTGGTCGTGCTTGTGCAAATTATCACCCTAGTGTGTGGGGTGATCGGTTTGTTACGTTGTCTCCGGATGAGATGGCAAGTACTACTTATGTTCTACTTAGGCTGAATCCATTATAAAGCTTTGTAGCATAAACTTATCTTACAAAACTTTTGCAGGGCAACCGTGAGGTTTTATTCACAACCAAACTCATCCACCATAGACACCCCATGATGACACGTTGGAGCTCAAAAATCATTCAGATCCAACGTGTAAGTTAGCAACACAAATATCAAGCTACTCCAAAACTCAGGTGGGCCTTATTTTTTGCCCAGAGCACTTAATCTTTAGACGTGACTGATTTTTGGGCACTAAGGAGTAGGTTTTAGGACACATATAATAGAAGGATTGGTGGGGGTGTCCATTCCAACTGTTCCCTCTAGCTGGCCTGAGTTTTTTATTAGCTTGCTTTTTTGGCCAAGGCAAACCCAAGAGGAGTACATGATGATAGATGGTTAAAATGACATCCGATGGGCCCTATAATGATTTTTGTAAGCTTAACTTGAAAGCTTTGTAGTGGATCTAGCCTCCACTTTATCTCCCACAGGCAAATGTGAAAACAAGTCTCTTCTAACATTTAAATAGTACAGTTTTACTTACTATAGGTGTTGTGGTTGATACCATAAGAATAGGGTCAAATCTGATCATTTACAGTATCAATACAGGAGATTGATGTACCAACCAAACAAAAGGGTTGAAAAACTAAAGGAACAAGTGAAGAGGATGCTTCGCAATGTCAATGACTCTTTGCAAGAGTTGAATTTAATCAATGAAATTCAACGTCTTGGGGTTGCCTATCACTTTGAAGAGGAGATTAAAGATGCATTATGTAGGATGTATGATGCCCATATTAATAGCAACGATGTTGGTAATGACCTTCATACGGTTGCCCTCTGGTTTCGGCTCCTAAGGCAACAAGGATATAATGTGTCATCTAGTAAGTTTTCTAATGTAGAACGGGTCACTAATTATTTCATGGCCCAGATGGATCAAAAGAAGACTGGTCGGAGTCAGAAGTGATCCAGACCGTCAGGACCGTAAACTGGCCGTATCTCGCAATCCGGAATGAGTTTCGGGACATGTAATATATCAATTTGGGGTAGCTCGAGCTACTTTAGCCAACCAACCCCACTATGTCGGGTTTCCCATGCCGGAATCGCGAGATTCGACCGTATCGACGGTCATTAGGCTAGTTTATTTTTAATTTTACTATTTATAGTAAGTTTTAATTTGATCATAACTTTGGATCTGTAGGATTTTAGAGTTAGTGCCCAACATGGAAAGGGCTTAGAATATTTAGTAGAACAACTTGGCTGGGCCCATTTGATAACTTTCTATTTTGGCCGAAAACCAAGAGTTCTAGTAGGATTGAACGACTTCTATAAATAGTAATTTTACTATTTATAGTAAGTTGCGTTTTCTAGGTGTTTGAGTTGGAGTTAGAGTCTGATACTTGACCTAGGGTTTATTTTCTTATTTATATGCATTGTAATTTCATTTATTATTAATTCAATTATCAAAAAATATTATTCAGAATTAATTTTCTCTTTTTTATCCTTTTATTTCTTCTCATGGATTTGAGAGATACTCGGTTAGGGAGATGGTGATCAACCTACCTCGTCCTCCCTGCGTCATTGGTATCAGAGCAAGGTTTCTTCCTCAGGACGATGACCTCTAATGAAGGGTTGGATCCTCATCCTAAGGACGATGCTCCAAGGGACTATCTAACAGCGACAGCTTTCGAAGCAGCATAACGGGAGAACCAGTTGATCCTGCAAGGTATACAGGCGAACCTCGACCAGATTGCAGCATCGCTAGCTCCGCTTCGAGCCCAAGGCGACCAACAACCACCAACAGTTGCTATACGGGACAATCTTGTTGTCTGTAGAGCACCACAGGTAGATAATCGTAGGGCTACACCAGACGACTCAGAACTAAGCGATGATGAGGTCGAAGACATTTTGGTACGATGACCTGCGCTAGGGAATGAGCGTGTGGAACAAGCAGAACGAGACTATTGGGCAAAGCTGATCTTCCCAGCTTTAATGGCCTACTATGAATAAAGGAGTTCCTTGACTGGCTGGCAGAGGTCGAACGATACTTCGACTAAATGGAAGTGCCGAATGACAAGAAGGTAAAACTAATTGCATATAAATTTAAATCCGGTGCTTCAGCATGATGGGAAAACCTACAGGTTTTCGACACCCGTCAGAATAAGACACCCATCCGAACACGACATCGGATGAGACAGCTTCTTAGAGCTCGATTCCTCCCTAGCGACTATGAACAAATTTTGTTCTAACAATATCAAAATTGTCGTCAGGGAAATCGAACTGTAGCCGAATATCTTGAAGAATTCCAGCGATTGGCTACACGGAATAATTTATCGGAATTAAAGGCACAACAAGTATCACTATCATTGGTGAGTTGCGATTTGCAATCCAGGATCGGGTCCAGATGCATCCAGTCTGGACGTTGAGTGAGGCCAACCAATTAGCCACCCGAGCAGAAAAATAATTGTCACGGCTCCCTGCTCGACCCTATCCGGCAACACGAAATCCCATCACCGGACCCACTCAAGATACCACGTTGGCCAAAGGCAAGAAACCTATAGGACGGCATCCTCAACCTCCTACGGCCATGAATCAGGACTGGGGAAGCGGTCCCTCAAGACCTCAACATGCAGCTCCCACTACAATAGGTCCTAGCAGGATCCCCAACCCATATGGTCGGCCGAAGCCAGACCATTGTCTCCGTTGTGGCCAACCAGGTCACTGGTCGAACGCTTGCCCTCAACGCCCTGCAGCCCACTTAACTACGAATAAAGGTGGCGCGGAAGGTGAAGTAACGGAAGACAACCCTAAATTGGAACAGGCTGAAGAGGGGGACACAAAAGATGTAAATTGGCTGATTGAAGATCATGGGGAATCGCAAGTAGTGAGACGACTGAAGTGCACCCACAACGACATAATATCTTCCGCACAAAATGCACCGTGCAGGGAAAAATCTCTGATGTGATTATGGATAGTGAGAGTAGCGAAAATATTATCTCCAAAATTATGGTGGATAAGTTACATCTGCTTATGACGAAGGACCCTACCCCTTACTCGATCAGTTGGATCAAGAAGGTGAACGAGACAAAGGTAACTCATCAATGCATTATCTTGTTTTCCATTGATAAAAGCTATAAGGACGAGGTCCTCTGTGATGTGGTTGACATGGAAGCTTGCCACATGTTACTCGGGCGGCCATGGAAATTAGATCGAGATGTGACATATGGTGGCCGGGAAAACATATACATGTTCACCAAGGATGATCGAAAAATTGTTTTGGCCCCTATGACACCAGAGAAACACCCCGAAGCTTCTAAAGTGGAGGGGAACTCTCTCCTTACCATTCGAGAATTTATTAAGGAATCAAAAGGAACGGGCGAAATATATGCCGCTATGGTAAAAGGCGAGGAGTCAGGATCCTCTAATATTCCTTAACACCTTAAACCATTACTAGAAGAATTTCGAAGTACTTGGCCTGGAGATTTGCCTGATGAGTTGCCTTCCATGCGAGATATACAACATCACATCGACCTTGTCCCAAGGTCCAGTTTACCCAACCGACCGCACTATTGGATGAGTCCGAAAGAGTGTGAAATTCTACAGGGACAAGTGGAGGAACTGATCCGTAAGGGTCTCATTAAAGAGAGCATGAGCCTGTGTGTCATTCCGGCACTCCTTACCCCAAAGGAAGACAGAACTTGGCGCATGTGTATCGATAGCCGCGCGATCAATAAAATAACAGTTAAATATCGATTTTCAATACCGCGGTTGGATGACATGCTTGACATGCTCAAGGGCTCCAAGTTGTTCTCAAAACTGGACTTACGGAGTGGATACCATCAAATCTGTATTAGGCCAGGTGACGAGTGGAAAACGGCCTTTAAGACCAAGGAAGGGTTATATAAGTGGCTGGTTATGCCCTTCGGTCTGACCAACGCACCAAGTACATTCATGCGTTTAATGAACCAAGTGTTGAAGCCGTTAATTAGCCATTTTGTTGTCGTTTACTTTGACGACATCCTAATATACAGTCAGGATAAAATGGAGCACATGACCCACATCAGAAAAGTGCTACAAGTATTGGCCGACAACAAACTATACTTAAATCTGAAAAAGTGTAGCTTCTTAACTAATCGATTATTATTTCTGGGGTTCATTGTGTCGTCCACTATTATCCGAGTGGACGAAGAGAAAGTTCGAGATATTCGGGATTGGCCGACTCCGACGAACGTTCATGAGGTACGAAGTTTCCATGGGTTGGCGGCCTTCTATCGTCGGTTTGTGCAGAACTTCAGCAGTATCGTCACGCCGATTACCGATTATATGAAGAAGGGTCCTTTTCAATGGACCGAAGGGGCAGAGAAGAGTTTTGCACAAATCAAACATTGTTTGTCCACTACCCCAGTCCTGGTACTCCCTAATTTCGATAAGTTGTTTGAGGTAGAATGTAATGCATCTATTTTGGCATTGGGGGAGTCCTTTCTCAGGAGGGCAGGCCAGTTGCCTTTTATAGTGAGAAACTCAGCGACGCACGACAGAAGTGGTCGACCTATGAGCTTGAATTATATGCAGTGGTTCAGGCACTGCGCCATTAGCGACATTATCTTATTCAAAGGAAATTTATACTGTACACTGATCATTAGGCCTTAAAATTTGTCAATACTTAGACTAATGTGAATCGTATACATGCTAGATGGATTTCATTTTTACAAGAATTCACGTTCGTTCTGAAACACAAGTCAGGGCAGCAGAACAAGGTAGCAGATGCACTTAGCAGACGTGCATCCCTTCTTATTACCGTGAGCAGTGAGGTGGTCGGATTCGACTGTCTCAAGGAACTTTATACCAACAACGAGGATTTTGTAGATGCATGAAAAAAGTGCCAAGAAGGTCACCCAAGTGACATTCTAATTCAAGATGGTTTCTTCTTCAAAGGAAATCGACTTTGCATTCCGTAGAGTTCGTTACGGGACAAAATTATTATCGAGCTACATGGCAGTGGCCTCGGTGGTCATCTAGGACGAGATAAGATTCAAGCGATGGTGGAAGAGCTATATTACTAGCCGCAACTTGCTCGTGATGTTGGCAGGGTGGTACAACGATGTCATATTTGTTAGACCGCTAAGGGACAATCTCAAAATACAGGTCTTTACATGCCATTACCTGTGCCAGATGCCCCTTGGGAGGATTTATTTATGGATTTTGTATTAGGGCACCCACGAACACAACTCAGCATGGACTCAGTGTTCGTAGTGGTAGACCAATTCTCCAAGATAGCACACTTCATTCCGTGCAAGAAAACCTTTGATGCGGTACATGTTGTGAACCTTTTCTTCAGAGAGGTTGTGCGACTACATGGGATTCCTAAGACGATCACTTCAGACCAAGACACAAAGTTTGTTAGCCATTTTTAGCGAGCCTTGTGGAATCGGTTCGGTATGCGACTTCAATTCAACAGTAGTGCTTATCATTAGCAAATAGATGGGCAGACTAAGGTCGTAAACCGCACATTAGGGAATCTCATCCGTTGCCTTTCGGGTGACAAACCGAAGCAGTGGGACATGGCCCTGGCTCAAGTAGAGTTTACATTCAACAACATGGTAAACCGATCGACAGGAAAGTCCCCGTTCCAGATTGTTTATGGGTGCGTGCCTCGTCACACACTCAATTTGGTTCCCCTACCCAAGCTTCCGGGCATGAGCGTTACAGCTGAACATATGGCAGACCAAATCATGGACATACATGTAGACGTGAGCAACAAATTATAGACTTTGAACGAGAAGTACAAAGAAGCGGCCGACAAGCATCGACGTGCGAAAGTGTTAGAAATAGGTGATCAGGTGATGGTTCACCTACGTAAAGAGTGGTTTCCTACCGGGACCTATAACAAGTTGAAACACAAGAAGATTGGACCGGTACCGATCATTCGCAAGATCAATGACAATGTCTACGTTGTTGATCTTCCGGATGACATGGAGATTTCAAGGACTTTCAACGTGGTAGATCTGTATGAATATCATGAACCAAAGCTAGACAAGAACAAGGGGTCGACTTCTTTCGAAGTGGAGGAGACTGATGTAGAACGGGTCGCTGATTATTTCATGGCCCAGATGGATGAAAAGAAGACCGGTTGGAGTCGAAAGTGATTTGGACCGTCACGACCGTAAACCGGACGTATCTCGCAATCCGGAATGAGTTTCGGGACAGATAATATATCAATTTGGGGTAGCTCAAGCTACTTTAGCCAACCAACCCCGCTAGGCCAGGTTGCCCATGCCGGAATCGCGAGATTCGACCGTATCGACGATCATTAAGCTAGTTTATTTTCAGTTTTACTATTTATAGTAAGTTTTAATTCGATCATAACTTTGGATCTGTAGGGTTTTAGAGTTAGTGCCCAACATGGAAAGGGCTTAAAATATTTAGTAGAACAACTTGGTTGGGCCCGTTTGATAACTTTCTATTTTTGGCCGAAAACCAAGAGTTCTAGTAGGATTGAACGACTTCTATAAATAGTAAGTTTACTATTGATAGTAAGTTGCGTTTTCTAGGCGTTTGAGTTGGAGCTGGAGTCTGACACTTTACCTAGGGTTTAGTTTCCTATTTATATGCATTGTAATTCCGTTTATTATTCATTCAATTATCAAAAAATATTATTCGGAATTAATTTCCTCTTTTTTATCCTTTTATTTCTTCTCGTGGATTCGAGAGACACTCGGTTAGGGAGACGGTGATCGACCTACCATGTCCTCCCTGCATCATTTTCATGCCAAACATGCACGCGCGCGCACACACACACACACAATTCCTACATCTATGCATGTGCACACATAAACAGTACCATTTGCATGACTGTGCCAGTTTTGCTCGACTGGAAGTTCAGTTTGCTATACCATCTCTTGATGAGCCACATCAAAAATTTCTATCAATTTATTATATTATCTCTTGATAGTCAACATCGTGAAATGTTTGCTTGCCAAACAGATGTGTTTAAAAGGTTTAAAGACCAAAACGGTGGGTTTAAAGTGACATTAAAAGATAACATTCAAGGATTGTTAAGCTTGTATGAAGCTGCATATCTATTGGATGAAGCCATTAATTTCACCACCGAGCACCTTAAGTCGGCAATGCCACGTTTGAGCTCTCCCCTTTCAATCCTAGTACAGCTTGCCTTAGATGTACCGCTGCACAAGCATGTTGAGAAGCTACAATCAAGGTACTACATCTCAATCTACCACGAAGAGAAGGAGCGGAATGATGTATTATTGGAATTTTCGAAGTTGGATTTCAATACGTTGCAGTCTTTGCACAAAAAGGAACTAAGTGACATCTCAAAGTATGTTTTGAGAGCAATTCCAATGTTCTCTCTCTCTCATTATTAATTTCTTTTGTTTTTGGGAGCAAACCCCTATAATTGTATTAATGAAGTGAAAGACACATCTTGAACCTGGCGCATAAGCCAATCTCTATAGGTAATCAAGGAAGCCTCAACACAACCGTTAAAAAAAAAAAAGGACGAAGAAGAAGAAGAAAAAGGAGCCAATCTAATATATATATATATATATATATATATATATATATATATATATATATATATATATATATATATATATATATATTTTAAGAAGATGGGAGCACACCACCTGTAACCTTATTGATGAGGAAATTAAAAAATTTACATTCCATTCGGGTGGGCCCCACAAAAAGAAATAGGCCTCAGTGATCCCCGAAAACTAAACAACCAATAAGAGGCCTAGCCATGGAAAGAGCTAACTACAGAAATAACATAACCACCGCACAAAGACATAGCTCTAAATTACCACTCATTCTGAAAACACAACAGCAGAGAACCTCAATCAAAGTTCTGGCTCGCTCTGGCCGGCACTTATATACATCCTCTGGAACCCTAGATTGCTCCAATGTTTCTGAGGCCTACACGATCCATAGCAATGCAACCCCAGTGAATTCTGGGAAGCACAAATAGACCGCCTAAATAAGACCTTAACAACCCTGCTACTTCCCAACCTGGCCAAAAGTTTTAAAGAGAAAAACTCATTGTAATCTCTACTAACTTCTGCTTCAACTTGGCCTGGTTCCTCAATGACAGCCTCAAGTCCAATTTGAGTTTCTTGATCGAGCTAATTGAATGTCTTTTGATTATTGAGTATGGAAAAATTTAATGTTCCTGTCCACTTCCTGCACCACTGGTTCCTCAATTTCTATTTCCAGTGGACTTTCTCTTGGAGTTGAATGTCAGCCAATTTGGATTGTTCCTCTTCCTATGGTATACATCCCTGATCTGATCTTCGCATTAGGTTAGGACTCCAAGAGGGTCGAAGGGTAGGGGTCAAGGGTAGATTATATGCCCATGTTGGAAATGGGTCGAGCTTGAAGTGACCCTTACTTGATGCATACCTGAGCTGTCGACACTTTTACCTGCACTGCTCAGCCCAACTTCCATTAAGAAACCTAACAGCAGGACTCCAATGACAATTACTTAAATTAATGGGTTAGCTTATTCAAAACTTTTTTTGCAAATGGTAGAGTAATGCAAATTCTATATTAAGTTGGTTTTTTTGTTTTAATTTCCTTTATTTCGTAACATTAATGTTTTCTGAATATTAAAGTACAAAGGAATCCCATGAGGTGCATTTCTACCTCAACAGTCGAGTTCGTTAACTGCACTACTTTCCTAAGAAAGACACGTATTAATAAAACTGGTGTGTACTTCCTCTTTCAAAAACTGGCTGAATTATATCTTCTTCAGGTGGTGGAAAGAGAATGATTTTTCAAGAAAGCTTCCATTCATCAGAGAAAAGAATAGCGGAGTTGTACTTTTAGGTATTAGAAGTGTATTTCGAACCAACGCATGCCCGAGCAAGAAGAATGATGACGAAAATAATATCTTTGACATCAGTTATGGATGACATTTATGATGTATACGGTACATTGGAGGAGCTTGAACTATATACTGTTGCGATAGAGAGGTTTGATATTTGCACCCTTGGTTCTTACTTTTCATTTATATATTCTCATGCCATATCTGAATCTCATGAAATGTGAATTGGTACTTAATTTTCAGTTGGGACTGGGCAGCCATGGATCAGCTACCTGATTACATCAAACCCCATTATACTGTGCTTCTAAATGGAGTTGAGAAATTTGAGGATGGAAGGGAAATCCTACCGCATACCCTACTTAAAGAAAGCTGAACGTGTATACAAATCTACTTCTCAAAGTTCTTTTAGGACCTATTTCAAAGTGTTTTATTTGTAACAGATGGGAAATTGAAATGCTTTCCTCAAAAATCACAAATGGTACACTTGTGATTTGGAAAGAAGGAAAGTCGGCAATGTGAGCTGGCAAAACGCCGTTTGAATTTTTCTAACACATTAAACTGAAGGAAATTTTGTTCCATGGACAAACCAAAACCAATAGAGGAACCAATTTGAATTTCATGGCCACTATTCCTCTATAGTCACCACCCTTCATTCATACAATATTCTAAGGAAAATGTTGCCTATTATGCGACTCCCACACTCTGATTAATTAAAATTTTGGGAATATTTATCTATAGCTTTTACCATCCAGAGGTTTTTCTTTGATCAGACAGTTACAACCCATTTCTTGGTGTGGATCAATGGGCAAATGGGTACTTCAATTTCTAATGTGGGGATAAAATGTTTTGATTTTCTTTCTTTATTTCTTTTTCCATTTGTGCACGCGCGCGGACATGTAGTTTACAGCTGTGGCGAATGCCTACTTAGAGGAAGCGAGATGGGCCAGTGCAGGGTACGTGCCAACGTTAGAAGAGTATATGAAAAATGCATTATTCAGTTGCGCCTACCCCATGCTTACAGTAGCATCTCTGGTTGGTATGGGAGATATTGTAACAAAGGAGGCCTTCGAGTGTGCCATCAACGTACCTAAGTTGGTTAAAGCTATTGGTGTAATTTGCCAACTGAAGGATGACATCACATCAAATGAGGTACGACATAGTGGATGAAAATTAAACACTCCACTAATAATGTATGCCTTTTTCTAGCATGGTAATGTGTACTGAGTACTGCACATGGTAATGTCATTCCATTGATTACGTGCTCCTGGTTACAATCAGAAACTTAAACATCCCCCATCAATTGATCTAAACCATGCATTTCATCTACTACGAAAATCACCCAGGCCTCATGATGGGCCTTAACAAATGGATGGCTTTTTATTGATTGGACCACGCTTTTCACAAACAATCCTCACCATCCACTTTATAAGCTTTTTTATTATTATTATTTGAGAAAGATGGGAGCACACAGCCTGAAATTGTTTTGATAAATCCCAAAAATATGCCTGATGGGAGATTCAACCAAAACCCATGAGACTCCCAGACATAAACCCAAGCATACTTTATGTGCTATTTATTGAATGCTTAATAATGATTTTGCGTTGTCAGTCATTAAATGTTCTATGGACCTGATGGACAGCTCTGATTGGTTTCTTGGACATTTCAAGTGTGCCCATTCAAAACGGAGCAATACAACTTAAAAAAGGACATTGATGGCAATGGGTACTTGTTTGAATATTTTTTTTATTTATTACTTTGATGACCATGTTATTACTATTTAATAACTTTTATCTTTTACTCGATGAAAAAAGAAAATTCTTAACATTTTTTTTTGTTTTTTCTCAAAGTTTTACATTATTTCTAGCTTTTTTCAATAATAATTAAAAAAAAAAAAATTTGAACAACCAGCAACATATAGAGTGCAGTGTATCCTATTGCAAGGACTCGATGCAGTACATATTTTTAAAGATCCTCAGGTTTTATTTCATGAGCCATTGACATTGGATGGTTAGAGTTATACAGTGGGTGCCATTCTACACATTGTTGTTTTGAACCATCCAAGCTTAGCCAGAAATCTATGACTACAATCACTAGATCATCACTTGTTTGAAAATTTCAATCGGGATTTGCTTTATTAGTCAATTATAGGCGTAGAAGATTTGCTCTTATTAAGCAGGTGATATCCTCCAATTTTCTCTAACAAAAAAAAGAAACAAAACACACTCGCATATATATAGAGAGAGGTCTCAAGTCCAACCAGTTGGAATATAACATAAGACCCACCGGATGGATAACTTTCAATTTTCATGTCCTTACTACATCCAACCCACCCAATAGATTTGCCACATCCACTTACGCAAGTGTAGTATTACACGTTTTAATATTTAGCAATGAATATAATTTATTTAATTTTTATTTTTATCATGTGACCCACCTAATAAGTTTTTTTTATTCTGAAGGAAAGGTGGGAACATACCACATAAATATATTGACAAAAAAGGCTATACAAAACCATTCAGGAGGGCCCAGTGGAAAAGGACTGGGCCACACCTATCATATAAACTTAGTCTATATAGCGGCCAACCGGCCCTCCCAAAACTCCCTGCCTAAACCAGCCCCACCTAACAGGTAGGCCCGCCCGAGCGAACTCCCAATCAGCCCTCCTTACTGCTCTAAGTGAGCCCAAATAGGCCCTATCTAGACAAAAGGCCCCTCTACATATAAAGGGGAGCTATGATGCTAAAAGAAAAACATTACGCACCTGGGACACTTCCCAGTCGAGCCAAACCATACGACACCGCATTAACTTCTCTGGGGAGTAGACAAAGCTCACATGGGCTTCACAAGCTAGGGACTTAATACGCTTCATCCAATACCATAACTGCCATGAGCACATATGCTCCCACTGTTGAGCAGTTCAACAATGGACTAAGCGTCATTATATCCACCTGAATGCTAGGAAATCCCCTGGCAATACACATCTAAAGACCTTCAGCCAACGCTCTCGCCTCTTATCTAGCATTCAAGCCCACTCCATAGCCAGTTGCGAAGGCGAAGAGAAACTCCCCCGTAGCACCCCTACAAACTCCCCTTCCTCTAGAAGGCCCCAGATTAACGCATGCTGAACCGTCCATATTAATTTCACCCACCCCTCCACCAGCTTCTCCCAGTGCACAATGGAGACTTTGGGCCGCATCATCCCAATCAGAGAAATCTTGTGCTCACGCAACGCAAAACGCAATTGCTGGTGATTTGAATTAGACGTTGGGAGGAGAGGGAAGATGGTCCTCAGCCACCAAACAATCTTGTGATTGACATTATCACTAGCCTCCCTTACCCCTTCAAAGTGTCTCCTATTCATGAACAGCTAGGTTTCCCACACTACCAAACATGGCAGAAGCCCACACAAAAAGCCAGCTCCCCCTTTAGCCATAGCCACGTTCCACCACTAGGACAGCCGGTCAGCTAGCGACTAGCCCTCAAGTAAGGAGACCTAAAAAACTCTAAAAAAAATACTTCCAAATCGTGGTGGCAAGCTCGCCTGCTACAAAAAGATGGTCCTGAGATTCCTCAGCTAAGGCATAGTCCCACCCACAATAGTCAGCATTGAGAAACCAGTTGCACCCCTTTCTTCTTTATGTTTATATCCACTAGAACTACGCCCATGAGGAGCTTCCAAACGAAGATCGAGATTTTTGGGGGTAGCTTTTCATGCCACACCCGTCAAGCCTAAGCCTTCCTCGGCCCAGCTGCGTGACAAATACCCCAGGCCAAGCGAACCGAGAAACGACCTGATGGTTCTAAGGACCAAGTACATGCGTCATCATCCTTCGACGTGCAAAGCCCTTCCTCCCTAACTAGATCCAGGACGTGAGCTAGGCGTAGCGCCCTAACCATCTCCGGGTACTGTATGTATACCCTCTGGGCCCGTGACGTCACTAACCTTCAGATCCTCTAGGTCTTGCGAGATGCGAATGCTGGACATCTAGCCCAACTTGCCTAACCCTGTCCAGTTATCCAGCCAAAAATTGTAGTTACCTTTACCCAGAAGTCATTGCATGTTGTCTTCTACTGCATGAAAATGCTTGACAACCCCTTTCCAAAGTGGAGATCTATTGCCCCTCTAGCTCCCACCCTCTCCAAGCTCAAAGTCAACAGCATGCTTTACCTTTATGTAGGTGCCCCACAAACTCTAGCCAGCTGCAGTCATCACAATCCACGCCAACTTCATCCAGAATCCTTGCAGCACCAAGAAGCTTGCTAAAGCCAAGGCCTCCTTCTAAAGTCGGCATAGCCAAACGATCCCAACTCATCCCAATGGAGGTTCTTCTTCCCCTCAGACCACCCCCAGAAAAAATCTGCGAAGTGCTTCTTGATTGCTCTAAGAACTTTCTTTGGGACCTTAGCTGCTGCAAGTGTATGAATCGAGATCCCTCCCAGCACGTGCTTAATCAGAGTGGCTCTCCAAGCCTTGGTTCAGTCACCTCCCCTACCATCCCGACATCTTACGAACAATTTCGTCGATCATCTATTGAAGATAAAAACTCTTCACTTTGCCTTTGAAGATCGGCATGCCCAGATAGCAAAGGGGGGTTGTAGAATTCGAAATCCCTAATACCCTTTCTGCATTCCTGACTCTAGCCTCGGTCATGGCAACAACTGAGAATAAGTAGCTTTTACTCTTATTAGCTTTAAGCCCTAATCCTACCTGAATTCTGAATAAGAAATTGTTCAGCTCTAAGATGGATTTGGATCTCCCATTGGTGAAAATGATAGTGTCATCAGCATAGAACGGGAAGGATATCATTGAGAAGTTCCGACCGGTTTTGTATGGCAGGCACCAAGCACTTTGAACCAACTGCAAGAGCTCACAGTTGAGGGCTTCTCCCGCTAGAATAGTCTCCCCACCGAAAGCCCCTCGAAGACTGAAAGAAGCCGTAAGATTCTCCGTTTACTAGCACTGAGAGCCAGGCATTAAACCAACACTTCTCTATCAAATCCGCCCAGTCTCTAAAAAGCCTAATTTCTCCAAAACTGTCTTGAGAAAGCCCTGGTCCAATTTTTCATACGCCTTCTCCAAGTCATGCTTGATGATGAGATTACTTCCCTGGGACTTCTTAATCATATCTCTAAAAATCTCCTGTGCTAGTGCAATTGATTCCACAATGGACCTTCCTAGTATGAACGTCGCCTGCTCTTTGAAAATAAGCTTAGGCAGCAGTTGGTTCAACCTAAAATTAATCACCTTGGAAAACAACTTATAAATACAATTACAGAGGCTAATCGGACGAAAATCAGAGAAATTCTTAGGCATACTAGACTTGGGTATGAGGTGGATTAGAGATGTCATGAAAACCCAAGGTAGTTTACCCCCCTTGAATAGAAAGGAGACCACCTGAAAAATATCCTCTACCATAATATCCTAGCATGAATTAAAGAAGGCCCTCAAGAAGTCATCCAGACCCGGGGCCCCATCAAGCGAGATCGAGTGGGCAGCCAGCTTCACTTCTTCCAACGTCGACTCCACTAACAAGCTCTGATTGTCTTCATGTGTGACGAGTGGGGGAATGGAGTGAAGCAAATCACCAGCTAGTTCCACAGGTTCAGCTGTGAAAAAGCGTCTTGAAGTAGGAAACCACTTCAGCTTTGATCTTGCAAAAGGTCAGCAATCTGTTCCCCATTCTGGAGTTGGAACTCTTTGATAACAGCCCTCATCACCCTTTCATTTGCGACGCTATGGAAAAACTTGGTGTTTTTATCTCCTTCCACAAGCCACCTGTTCCGCAATTTCTACTTCCAGATAACTTCCTCCATGAGCTCTAGGAGGTCTAACTCCTACCTCTTCTCTTCAAGCATCTGCAAATTCTAAGAGTTCAGGACAACAACCAGCAGCTCTTTCGCTTGAACCAGATCCTACTCCACCTTCTTCACCTTCCAAAAGATATCCCTGAACACCTCCGAGTTCCACTTCCTGAGGCCTTCTTTAGTTCTTGATAGCTTGCAGTGTAAGCAGAAGATGGGATATCCTTAGCACCAACCGAGATCCATGCCTCAATTACCACTTACTGGAAAGAAGCCTCTAGCGTCCACATCCTTTGGAACTTGAAGGGTTTTGGGAGAGCTGGAGGGTCTTGGGCATCGTTCTAAATGACAGTATCGGCCCTGTGGACAAATGATACGATACGACATCGCGTATCGGAATCAGGGCCGTATTGGTCAATATCGACCCATATTAGTCAAAATAACTTTTTTGAAGTAAAAAAATATGAAAAATACCAGAAAATAGGAAAAAATGAGATGTTCACGAATGTATTTTTTTCGTGTTTTGACCATGTATTCAATGGTGTATCGGATCATTCTTTTTATGAGAATGTTGTTTGTCGATTTGACTTGTTGAAGGTCAACTCAATGGACCCTAATTGAACACAAATCAAACATGATTTGATGAACAATGACCTATTACATTGGAAATACAACAAAAAGAAGTGAAAATATTAAAAAGAAAGTGAAGGTTTACCCTTCTTTTCTATTTTTTTCATAATGGTCCACTTCACTTCGATTAGTTGAATCTCATTCAAATCATTTATTTTGATCCCAAAATAGGTTTAGATCTAGCCTAAAATGAATTTTTAATACTCTTTCATGGTTTAAATGAAAAGAAGAAGAGAAAATATGAGCAAATTTTTGGAAAAAAAACTTTTAATTTGGGACGTTTTAAGCATATTGGCCCGTATCGGCATCGATACAATCCAACGGATTCCGATACGACCGATACAACCCCGTATCGTGTATCGTATTAGGCCGATACAGATACGATATGGCCGTATCGGCCGATACGATACCGATATTCATATCTATGGTCTTGGGGGCATGACATAAGGAGAGGAGCGTGATATAAATTTATCTTGGGAAGTTGGGAAACCTTGAAGCATGGGAAAACATTAAACCAATTCGGGGAGCATAATACCTGATCCAACCTAGCCCACATCTTCGAATCTATTACCGTAGAACCCTGCATCAACTAAGCCCACATGATTAATAGCGCCCACAAACTCTGATGTGCTCGATGGGTCCCCCCCCCCCAAAAAAAAAAAAAAAAAAAGCTCAAAACCCTTGTCTTGTCACTGACATAACCAAAATTTTATGCCAAAGAGATGGTGAAGACAAAAGATAAAGTAAACCTTTCTGAAGCACCCTGCCGCCCAACTTTGATAAAGATCATTTGGTCAGAAATGGAGACAACATCCACATCTATTGCAGAAGAAGAGCACCCAAATTTTGCCCCCTTCCTGAACATTAAAAATTGAAGAGTGAAAGCCTAGCTGCAACCCTGTCCTGACTCTTTTGGACTCCCTAACCATCAGTTCCAGAATGACCATGGCAATAGGATTATAGCTGACAATGTGCCTCTTCAGCTATCTAATAGTGGCTACATTAACCACCCCATAGATATTCCATACCATCATTCAATCCATCAGTCACCCACCCCACATTCACTACCCTTCACTCAAGCCTTCTGAACCTTCCTGACCAGTCCCCATTCCCTGCCCCTGCTTGTCTGATTCCATTAGTGTGCCCTGGCTTACCACAACGACCTCTGATGTGCAATGCTCTGCCAATGCCAATACTTCAGTCTGCTCCTAGGGACCACACTCCCCTCCTACCCGCACTTGGCTCCCATTCTCATCTATCAAACCTTCCTCGACAACTGCCATGTTCTCTGCTTCCCTCCTCCTAGGATCCTCTACTGGAAAACCGGCAGCGGAAGTCGAACGCGTAGAGTAATGCGAGATCAAACGAGCAACACTATGCAATCAAGCCACACATAAGCATTCAACCATAAGAGAATCTGATTTTATGTGGAAAAAACCCCTCAACGGGTAAAAAACCATGGCACAAAATGATCCACTATGATAAACAGAAGATTACAGAGATTGACAGCTCACAAGTAAAGAAAAACAGAGAAAACCGAAGCTCTCTCTCTCACAAATCACTCTCCCCTCTTCCTAACACGATTAGGAAACCATGGACACCTTAGGATACTGTCCAAGTTCGGATTACACCCTTTTAAATAGGCTATAACCTGAAAATAGAAACATCTTATACACTACCGCGTAACTACGTAAGAACCACGTGCGCAGTCGAACAGTCGGCCCTTGCACAAAACAGTCCAGAGGAGAAACACGCACAGACTCGTTCACGCTGCCTCACCGTCGATTGGTCACCCGACCAGTCGGAGCCCCCTGCAGACCGGTCGCCCGACCGGTCTAGGGCACACGAAATTTATTCAGCAACCTTGCTGCATTCTGGGCCAGAATTTCAAACCGGTCGCCCGACCGGTCTGAACCTTCTTCCATTGCACAGTTTAAAGGATCTCCAACAATCTCCACCAAGGCTTCAAACGTCGAATAAAAAAACCATCATTGCTTCGTCATCTCAACTTCAATCATAGCTCTACTGCTTCTCGTGCCACCATCAACTCTAACCTTGCACATTCGCTTTCTCGTGCCACCATCAGGGAGTTTTATAAAATACTACTTCAATAATATTCTATTTACATCCGGTACCTTTTGAAATTAACTTTCTATTAAGCTACCTCATTAATCAAGATAATTGTCAAGGGGTACCTTCCATTAGTTTTCTCTCATTTTTTGTCGTGTTTTTTTTTTTCCATAAAATGACAAAATATCAATCATTAATGATTTATCTTAATTACTAAAATGTAAATACAGACTCAGATTGATTGGTATAGAACTCAACATAAAAAAATCAGTACTGTGATGGTATGGCAAAGTTATGTAGGCCCCACCATGATGTATGTATTATATCTTGTAATGCCACGATTTTTGCAACCCGAGTTTTAGACCCGTGTTCCAAAGACTTGAGCGTTAACCTGTGAAAATAGCCCCAATTTTAACAAGTATTTTTTTCTTTTATATGAGCATTCATAGCGGAGGTAAACAAGTCGTCAATAAAAGGAATATTCAATTTATATACAAAAATTATCCAAGTGGTGTCCATAGGAATTATATAAACCAAATGCCTTAAATGTACACAAAATTTCTGGAACAACTAATTTGACTGCAATAGAAAACTAACGCAATTAGACTTGGACAGCAAGATCATCAAGCTTCTTCACCCTATGGCTCGCACCAGTAAGTACATGTGCGTCTTCTAAATCACATGCAATAACTGACTATGGTTGATAGCGTCAATCACCATCATATTGAGGTAAAACCTTCCAAGATTTACCAACGAATATAATAGTTAAGCATAGATTATCGAGGACAGTATGTAATGCAATAAGTAAATTCGTAGAGTTCAAGAAGACACAATATTCAACCCAAACCTCACAAATATAATCGAAATTACGATTCAACTATACACAACGGCATATCACCTACTCGTCACAACTGTAACGCAAACAACTACAGTGTTCAATTTTCAATTTAATATTGATTAATGCATGGCTGCATGAAATGCACATCAACCTGGAAATGTATATCCAGCTGGAAAAATCTCAAAGCGGCTAGTCACCAACGAAAGTACCCAAAGGCACACTACTCACAGTGACTAACACACACGAACTTCGCAAAAACCCATTGAGTGGGGCAGTACCCACATGCAATCTCAAAGTGGCAATCACCAGCTAAAATACCTAATGGTACACCGCTCACAGCAATTAGTTCACATGGATAAATCAAACAATGGTGGTTTGCGAGCTAGTGAAAGTACACTAAGTATGTGATACCACAGTATCTAGATTAACAACCTGATCACTCGAATGTTATGAACGCATGATTAGTCTAGTCTTTAGTTAGTCCGATTCACAAACAATCATTTTAGTACACACAGTCACTATGGGGAGTTACGCGCAACACAACATGGACTGACGCCTTAGACATAGTGCCCTATGACAACATCTCTGGCGCATGAGAATAACAACAATAGTCCTAATTCGAGGAACATAGGTGTTATTCAATCAAGTTTCAGGTATTCCCATTTACATAGGTCGCTTCAACTAATGACCCACAATAATTCACAAGTAACACTCACCATCAAGTTTTTATATAAATGTTCTACAAAAGATTTCCTCCAAAGCCAAATAGGCCACAACTCAACTAATACCATCCAACAGAAATGATTCCAAGTGCCATATAAGCATATCCAATTCGCAAGATGGTAAGTTTATAATTAGACAAAGTTTAATCAATTGATCAAATGACCATTAGTCAAGGACAAGTTCTCCAATCAATTCATAAATGTGGCAATCCAAACCACAAAATTCAACCCACAATATTATACAATCCACAAATTTCACAAATAGTTTCTAATTGCTTCCTTCAAATTAAAGTAACCCCAATTCTACATTTTCATGAATCTAAACATTCATTCAAACAAATGTAACTTACCCTCAAAGAAAGTTATAATTCATGTTCATGTAAATCATACAAGACTAGAGTTCTATTCATTTGATATTGAGCATTCAAAAGGGTATACATATATGTATCATTCTAAACAAAGAACTAAACATACAATTCAGAAATCTACACATATCAAGAGCTACCACATGGTTCCACAAATCTAATTAATAAGACAATTCAAATATAAAAACTAATACTAAACTAAAATTATTAAAAAAGCTAGAAGGTTAGATCCTTACCTTAGGATGCTAACTCCATTCTATTCAATTAGTATCTAGAATATGAGAATGGTACTTGAGATCAATTCCAAACCCTTGGCTCGTCTAGGTTGCAATAAGATGTCTTGATTGAGGAGGAATCACAGCCGATATGATGTAAATCTAGCAAACCAACATCCACCAGCTACCATAATAGTAAATGCAGGTTCTAGCAGCAGCTCACTGCCCCCATGTAGAGTCAACCTAGTTGTACAGAAATACTCGAGTTAGCATAGATTTAGACCACATTCTAATTGTGAGAACAACCACCCCTGGTGTAAGTGACAAAGAACTTAGCTCCTATTAAACCCTAAAAAAACCACCACAGGACATTGAGTTTGAAATTCAATGATAAAAGGTTGAGAGTAGCAGTGACTCGGTGAGATCACTCGGTAATGAAGGGCTGACCGAATGGAGAAATCATTGCCCAACTGCCAATCCCGGAACTCTCTTCTGAACTCGAGTGAGGGCTAAAACAGTGAGCTCCAGCACATCAATAGCTTCCGGAGAATGAGATTCTAAGCTTAACTCAGCTAGAAATAACTCGGCAACAAGCTGAAATAATTAGCCAGCAATGCAGACCTCTTCCTTGGTCTTTCTTTTCTTCCTTTTCATTCTTTCTTTTCTTTTTCTCTCTCCTCAACGTACAGCTACAACGAGAAGCTTGCTGGACTCGGCGAAACTCTGAATAACTCAGAGAGGGAGGAACGAGTCAGCGAGTCGTCCGCTCTCTCTCTCTCTCTCTCTCTCTCTCTCTCTCTCTCTCTCTCTCTCTCTCTCTCCGTCTTCTTCTAAACTCTCTCCCTCTGACTTCTTCTTCTTCTACTAGAACATGAGGCCCACATGATGGACGAATCAAATTTGACACTAATGGCCAGATGAAGAGCAGCCATTGAAGCCGCTCGCGAAGATGGAGTGGCCGGCAATGGTGTATCACAAGCCAGTGAGTTTTTCTTCAATCTGATCTTCGTGAATGGTTCGGTTCGAGTTAGGGAGTTCGTAGGGGTGAGAAAACGAAGTTTCATTGAGGTTTGGGCGGAGTTTTCGAAAGAAGAAGGAAAGGGCTAGGTTTTCTATGGGAAACCCTAATCCTTGTGAAGGGGAAAATGAAAGGATGACATCCTTCTTAAACCAAGTTCATTTTGTTGTTATGAATGGTCCAGATGGTTGGGATTAACCAGACACGGATTGCCTATAAGGTAGAAGCATAACAGTTTCCATTTTCGAAAACTAAGTGATTTTCGGTTAGATTCCAGTACACTGTACACCTCGGGCTCTATCAGATGAACGGTTCGGCATCACCATATGTGGACCACATAATCAAATCGAAACATTGTCAATGTTGCTGAAAACACAAACTAGTGTGAGATCACAACAATCACGCATGAAAACTTGGGCCACCAACTAGCATTCAGTCAGCCCCTCCGCCTGAACCAGATGTACGCTTCAGATCTCTTAACCGGTCATCAGAGGTGGGCCACGACTTAATAAATTTTTCCCAGGCGGGGACTGAAAAGGAAGAAGAAGGATTTCTTCTTCAGGTAAGTCGGGTCCAACCCGATTTGATCCAAAATTCGGCTGAGTGCACAGTGGGTGCACACGCACTGATGCACCTGTGACCTTAATGTGGGGGTCCACAGTGATGTTGCGTGTAGCCATAACAATAGATTTCATGCATTTTATGGATAGTTTCTAATCGTTTAATGGCCGGATCATTTCCAGATCTGATCCACTAGGGTTATTAGGTTTCCTAATTATTTGTATTTTTAAACGCCCAGTTATGTGTAAATCCTTGATTTAGATGTCGTGGCCTATTGAACGGTGAATTTAATGACCCGGGTCCCAAAATTGATATTATATGGTTTGATTTGTCTGTCAAGGTGTTCAACCAAGTTTTATTAAGATTGTATTCCCAGAATTAAGGTTTCTCATGTGATCTAATCAGGGCTGTCAATGGGCCGGGCTGGCCCGATGGACTTCCCTGCCTAGCCCGCCTCGGGCTAGGTTTAGGCTAGATTGTAGGCCCTGTGGGCTGGGTTCGGGCATATAATTTAAGCCCGTTTTTTAATTGGGCCGGGCTTTGACTTTGCCATACTTTTTTAACATTTAGGGCCCGTTTGGATACCACCAAATAAGTTACTTTTTCTACTTACAGTAGTAGATAAGTAACTTATTTTAGATAAGTAAGTTTCGTTTACGATTAGTAATAAGTAACTTTTTTATTGAGAAGTACATAATTACTTCAGCTAATTTTTTTAGCTTTGTAACTTTTCTAGAGAGATGAAAGAGAGGAAAAGTTGATGAGTATGTTGCATAAGTAACTTATCTTAAGCAACTTAAGATCCAAACGGGCCCATAAAATCCCTCCATTTCAAAACTTCTCTTTCCCATAATTTTGAAAAATCAAAATTTCTCTCTGCTTGGGAGAAAGAGCCCTACTCAAAAGAAAGCAGCATACAGCTAGCTGGGCGAAAGACAGAGCCTTACTCGCATGGCAGCAATATGGAAGCAGAATGTCGTGTCCAAGTGGCAAAGCTCTACTGACTCTACCATGATATATGTGTTATATCCACACCGTTCATCCATTTTATGAGATCGTTTTAGAGAATGAGCCCAAAAATAATGTATATCCAAAGCTCAAGTGGATCATACGTACCACCGAAAGTAGGGATTAAACGCATATCATTGAAAACTTAAGGGCCACAGAAGTTTTGAATCAAAGCCGATATTTGTATTTTGCCTTCATCCAGGTCTTTTTGACCTAATCAATCGGTTGGATAGCTACTAAACATTACGGTCAGCGCTAAGAAGTTTTCAATGTTGAACTTTCAATCACCACTTTTTTCCTGTGGTGTGGTCCACCTGAGATCTTTATTCTGCCTTATTTTTGGGCTTATGCCCTAAAATAATGATCCAAAATGGATGGACGGTGTGGATAAAACACATAAATCAGTTGGGGCTCACACATCAGCGTTCAGTAGCTCCTTTGCTATTGACAATGTCGGAAGCCTTTGGTGGGGAGTTCCTTCGCTGGGAACCTAAGTAGGGTCCATCCGTTTAGTGAGCTCATTTTAGAACATGAGACCAAAAATGAACGGATACAAGACTCAAGTGGGCCAAAAACGTGAGGATTGAATGTCCAGTTGAAATATTCATGGGGCCACATAAGTTTTGAATCAATCTAATATTTGAATTTTCAGTTCATCCTAGTAGGAATGACATTATGAACGGTATGGATGTAATGTAAACATCACTATGGACCCAGGGAGGTTTTAACGGTAGGAATTTCCCTACCCATCTTTTCCTTTAGTGTGGTCCACTTGAATCCGACTCATTTTTGTTTTTTTCCCTGAAATGACCTCACAAAATGGATGCACTGAGTTGATTTCTCACAAACATCACGGTGAGCCCTAACTAGGTTCCCAGGAACTTCCTGGCAAGCAAAGGCTTTTCTTAAATTGGGTGCGGATTAGGTGCGGCTCCGGCCTCATTGTAGATCGTGTGGCCTTTGCCGTGGGCTCACCTTGATGTATGTATGATATATCCACGTCGTCCATTAGTTTGCCAAATTATTGTATAGTAGGAACCCAAACATAGAGCCGAACCAATTCTGATTTATACCATACAATAAGAAATAGTGATAATAGTGGTAATTGACCATTAATGAGCCAAAAACGTTTCGAACTAAGTTGATATTTGTTTTTTCCCTTCATCCATGTTTATGTAACTTTATCAATAGGTTGGATGGTAAATAAACACTACAGAGACATTCCAATGGGCCTTTAGAAGCTTTTAATGGTAGGACGTTCATCACCACTGTTTCTTATAGTATGGTCCACCTGAGATTTGGATCTTCTTCATTTTTAACATCATGAACTAAAATAATTTGAAAACACGGGTGGACAGTGTGGATATTGTATAAATTCATTAAGATGGTCCCATGGGAAGGGTCGTACCGTCTTGGGTGAGGTTGGGGCTACACTTAATCCACTATTTAAATCCCGTTACCGAGGGTGGTAGAGTTTCCATCGGTGGCTTTCAATGTTGCATATCTCCCCCTTTTCTCTCTCCTCCCTCCATCCTGCTATCAAGGCCGCAGACCCCGCCAACCTCGGCACTTTGCCCATCACCATTCTTAGTGACGGGAAGACTCTCATTGTCAACCTCCTCCTGGCAATAAAAATCATCCACCACATCCTCTACCGGACTGAAATCACCATCCTCTAGGTTCAAGATTTTCAAAATTCACTCTATTTTGTGTAATAATCACCATATAATAATAGGATCTATTAATCCTTCGATAGGATCGATGGTATACTCGATTGGATCGATCATCTTAAAATATACTTTCCGCATCCTATTTTTTTAAGTCTTTTAAACTCAAAACATTTAGGTCCAAGCTGATCATTTGAACATTCACTCTAAGTTATGGAGGCTAAAGATCATACCTTTTAAGCATAAGCCAACTAGAGGATAAGGCTTAGATACTATATGGTCTAGAAGAGGTTAAAGGCTAGGGTTCAACAAAGCACCACCATATTTACCTGTTTCTTCCATCCTTGATGCAATTTGCTTTCTCATGTCTTCAGTCTTCATCTTCATTGAGCTCAACTGACTGACTGAAACATTGACTCACGTAATTGACAACTAAGGTGCACAAACAAGTACACTAACAAGTATTATCCCATTCGCATCTCGCATAAGTGCAACATTTTTTATTCTTCTAACTCTCCTGTTATCATTCCACTCAAAACACTTGATCAAGTCTTAGTGCATGCTCTGAAGTTTGCCGGTTTACACAGAATTCATTCATCAAAAACTTTAATCAATTAAACACATAGCATGCATCTCACATAAAGTACTTGTTAGTTCGAATGTATACTCTAGGCTTGCCTATTAATGAAAACCTTCCCATCAGAATCTTTTACTGTTCAAACCCATACTCGTGCATCATATCATTCATGAGAATGTATGAGGGTTAAATCAAACTTTCAAATATTAGTTTGATTCTGTGGAGTAAAGACCGTACCTCAGTACGAGCAAAGTGGGTACCTAATACCCTCTCACCCTGTAACTATGATCCCTTACCTCGAATTTTTGACCGCGAATCAAAAGGAGTAATTTTAGAGGAATTAATCTTCGGATTCCCTTATCTAACGTTTCTAAGGGGTCTAGCTGACTGTAGATTCGAAGTAACTGGCTAGTGGTGACTTTGGTCTTATACGAACTCATCTAAATATATCCAGTTTAACACGACAACCGAAAAAAACCCTTGAGAAAGAGGCGAGCCAATGACACAATGGTGATTCGCCCAACCCCTTTTCGAAAGGGAGGGTCGGGAGCACGGAAAGGCAAGCGTCCATAGCATCGTATCCTGAAATATCTTTTGCATCGTGCATTGATACGTTGCCCCTACGTTCTTCAATCCGAACGGCATGAACCTGTAATAGAAGATCCCCTAGGGTGTACGAAATGCTATAGCTTCTTCATCTTTGGGTGCCATCTTGATTTAGTTATACCTGAAGTATACATCCATAAAGGATATTAATGCATATTTAGTGACGTTATATGTCAACAATTCTAGAATGGGCAACAGGAAGTTGTCTTTGGGGCAGGCTTCATTCAGGTTTCAGAAATCGAAAACATACTCTGATCTGCCCATTTTTCTTTTTTACCGGAACTAGATTCGATATCCATTGGGGATATACTACTTCCCAAACCCTACTTGTATCAGTTTTTTGACTTCTTCGATTTTAGGTATAAGCTTGAGGTGGAAATGTCTCTGAGGCTACTTTACCGATATCCTATCTTTCATAACGTTTAATCAATGTATTGCCAAGGTGGGGTTGAGTCCTGGAATTTTTGAGTACGTCCAAGCAAACACATTCTTATTTTCCTTTAATAATTTTATGTAGCTAGTTATCTCTTCTTCAGGCTGCGAACACTATTGTAGTTCTTTGAGCGAGGCGCTGATCATCATTTACCAGGTTCATGGTGACTGAATGGAACATGATACGACGGGAAATGTCGACCTTTTGGCAGCACACAAAACAAGTTTGGAGGTTTGGGAAAATATTTCTATCTGACCACCCAGGGTACTGGTAGATTAAAGTTGGCACGTAGCACACTCATGTGCTGGATCGACATAAGCTCAAGCACTGACTGCCCTTCCTGCCTCAAATGCCTTGGCATCAAATAATATTTCTCCTGCTGTGGTCGGGTTTCACTGACTTCTTTTTTATTTCCTCTGTCTTGGTGTGCCACTGGTTCTGTTACGATCTCTGGCCCTACCACTTTTTACACTTCTTCCAAGTGGTGCTCCACGTAGTATTGTGCGTGGGCTAAGGAGGCCTCAGCAGGGGTGTATGGTCTGATGCTTTATCTTCCCTAGGGACCGGGGGTTCACCAAGGCCTGCCAGGAGGGTGGAGGTTGTTAAGTGGGTTAGGCCTCAAAAGGGGTCGGTCAGCCTATATGTGGATGGGTCGGCACTTGACAATACAGACTTTTTGGGGGGTGGAGGTGTGTGTAGGAACCGTTAAAGTGTGGTCCTTCTTGCTTTCTCATCTTGTTACGACATAGGTTCCAACACTCGTGCAGAGGCGAGGGCCATTGTGAAAGGGTTTTTCTTATGCGCTGAGCGTGGTTTTAAGGCGATTAAGTTTGTGAACGATTCCAAAGCTTCTGTCTATTAGAATTGCCCACTCTCCGAGAGAGGCAAATGTTGTTGCGGACAGCCTAGCGAAGTGGTATAGCGCCTCTCAAGCTCATCGAATTTTTGGCTCAGTGGGAGATTTACCTCCCCAAATCTATGGTCTTGTGTTTCTAGATAAAGTAGGTTTGGGCAGCCTTGGGGGTCTGCCGGTTCCCAAAAACAAAATCAAATCAAATGGTTAGGATTCTACATCTATTTTGTTTTGGACGGTGGGCTACACAGTATGGTAAGTTCATTTGGATTTAATATAAACCACGTGTAATGTGTCAGAGTTCCTACATTTCAAAATAAGTATCTAGAGTATCATATGACTCGCATTTTTCTATATAAAAATCAGGATAATAAACTCCACAGGTGAAAAAGTATTAATTCTCGTTTCATCGAGTTTTCTCTACGAATGAACGGCCCACATCGCTTACCTAGAATATTTGACACGTGTTTCTAGTCTCATACGGAGCCTACTATAATGACGGCTATAAAAAATAATGGGACCCACTTTGATTTAAAAACACAGCCATGAATCTACTCTTATTGTTTTTATAGTCCATGTCCATTGAATGTGGACTATATATTTCTTTAAGTTGTCCATATCTATGTATCATTGTGGGTCACCAATGTGACAAATATCACTGATATCTTGAAACTATCACTTTATCGCTCTTCTTATAATATAAATACCTTGTTTTCTTTTTATTTAATATAAATATCCAAAACTAAAATAAATTTATTTTTCTCAAATTATAAATTATATATTAATTTACAGGAAATATTTTTTACTATTTTATTTTTAGGGGGATTTTGTCAATTGTGAGAAAAACATCAAAATCTAAAAATATTTTGAAAAATTCTCGTTCCAAGAAGGACATTTGTCAGTGAGGTCGTCCCCTCATATTGTCACTGTCCAGGCGTGTTTTGCCAAGTAATTAAACATTGGGATCGAATTAGGTGCTACCTGGGGAACAACTTAGTGGGTGTTACCCCTACAGAGTGGCCCACATGGATAGTATTTTGTATATTGTAACGTTTTGGTAATGTTTATTCGCAATCTAAGCTCTTCATAATGTCAAGAAGGTTTTGATGAAGGGAAAACTAAAGATCAGCTTGATCTAAATTATGTGGCCCCCAAAATGCTTTTAATGATTATTCATTGCTCTTTCTATTGGTATGGTCCACCTGAAATTTGAATCTTCTTATAATTTTGAATCTAGTCCTAGAATCAGGCTTACCAACAAATGGACAGCATGGATATAAAAAAAAAATACATCAAGGTAGGCCCCACATGGTAGCGGTAACACCCACTAAGGTGTTACCAGGGTAACAGCTAACTCCCTCTAGGCATGGATCACATGATCAGATTTGCATGAATTGAGTTTGGTACCTGATACTTTCCTTCAAATTGAATGGATGTAGGCCCCGGACTATTTTATTCCAGATCCTCTGTTGGCTTTCTTTCATTGGTCCACATCGATCACATGGGTCTGCAACCCTATCACATCCTCAATGCAACCTGGTCACACCTAACTGCAACCTGATCACATGACATCATGCAGCGTGATGTGGACCAATGAAAAGGCTCCAAGCAGGGATTTCCTGCTTGGAAGCCAATAGAGGATCCAGACTCTTCTTATAAAGACCTCACTTGATGACCTGCAAACCCATTGGTTGTTTTATCCATTGCAGCCATTTTTATCTTCCTTGCCACTCATGGCTCTTATTTTGGGAAATGGCCACTCGGATGTTCCTACCAAGAATCAGGTGGTAATGAATGGCAGAAAGGAGATCGGCTGTGCTTGTGCAAATTATCACCCTAGCGTGTGGGGTGATCGGTTTGCTAGGTTGTCTCCGGATGAGATGGCAAGTACTACTTATATTCTACTTATGTCCTTGGATCCCAAAAAACATTGGGATCCAAAACACAGGTTGGCAACGCAAAAATCAGGCTAGTAAAAATTCAAGTTGGCCAAAACATTTAAAATTATGGGTTTTGGCATACTTGAATTCTTGACTGGCCTGATTTTTTGCCCAGCGTACACTTAAACTTTAGACATGACTAATTTTTGGGCTCTAAGGAGTAGGTTTTAGGACAGATAATATATGGATTCTTGGGTGTGTTCATCCCAACTATTCCATCTATCTGACTTTAGTTTTTTATTAGCCTGGGTGGGCCCTATAATGATTTTTGTAGGTGAAGCTTAACTTGAAAGCTTTATAGTGGATTTGACCTCCATTTTATCTCCCACATGCAAATAGGGGACCACCCATTGTTTGGTTTTTGGGATTTCGAAGGGCTTTAGCATCTCTAGGATCTGAGGATGTTGACAGATCCCACTTAAGCTCTTACTGTAATCGGGACGGTCACTAATTTTTCATTTCTTTTAGTCTCCTCAATTATCGAGGGTGACAACCTGTACAATGAGCTCTTGCTGTTATTCGAGCAGAAAACCAGTCTTTTCTAACTTTAAGCAGTATAGTTTTACTTACTATAGGTGTTGTGGTTGATACCATAAGATTAGGGTCAAATCTAACCATTTATAGTATCAATACAGGAGATTGATATACTAACCAAACAACGGGCTGAAAAACTAAAGGAACAAGTGAAGAAGATGCTTCATAATGTCAGTGATTATTTCAAATAGTTGAATTTAATCAATGAAATTCAACGTCTTGGGGTTGCCTATCACTTTGAAGTGGAGATTAAAGATGCATTATGTAGGATGTATGATGCCCATGTTAATGGCAACGACGTTGGTAATGATCTTCACACGGTTGCTCTCTGGTTTCGGCTCCTAAGGCAGCAAGGGTATAATATATCATCTAGTAAGTTTTCATGCCAAGCACTCCCATCACCTTAGAATTGTTACCTACACAATTTATGTACACATGTATGTGTGTGTGTGTGCATTTATTCATGTTGGTAATGATCTTCTTGCATCTATGCATGTGCACACACAAACACCATTTGCATGATTGTGCCAAATTTGCTCGACTGGAAGTTCAATTTACTATATCATCTCTTAGTGAGCCACATCACAAAGTTCTATCAATTTATTATATTATCCCTTGATAGTACTCAAAACTTCGTAAATTGTTTGGTTGCCAAACAGATGTGTTTAAAAGGTTTAAAGACGAAAACGGTGATTTTAAGGTGACATTAAAAGACAACATTCGAGGATTGTTAAGCTTGTATGAAGCAGCATATCTTGGCACACATGAAGATAATATATTGAATGAAACCATTAATTTTAACACGGAGCACCTTAACTCAGCACTGCCACATTTGAGCTCTCCCCTTTCAACACTAGTACAACTTACCTTAGATGTACCGCTGCACAAGCGTGTTGAGAAGCTACAATCAAGGTACTACATCTCAATCTACGGAGAAGAGAAGGAGCGGAATGATGTATTATTAGAATTTACCAAGTTGGATTTCAATATGTTGCAGTCTTTGCACAAAAAGGATGTAAGTGACATCTCAAGGTATGTTTTGAGAGCAATTCCAATGTTCTCTCTCTCTCTCTCTCTCTCTCTCTCTCTCTCTCTCTTATTGTTATTATTATTTGTTTTATTGGGGGAGCAAACCACTATAATTGTATTAATGAAGTGAAAGATACATCTTGAACCTGGCCCGTAAGCCAATCTCTATAGATGATCAAGGAACCCTCAACACAACCATAAAAAAAATGAAGAAGAACAAGAAAAAGGAGCCGACTTATCCTGTAATCCACAAAAAATAAACAACCAACAAGAGGCCTAGCCATGGAAAGAGCTAACTAGAAAAATAAACATAGCCACCACACTAGGGCTGAAAGTCGGGTGGGTGGGTTGGGTCGGGTTGGTGCTGAACCCTAACCCAACCCAAGGTTCCTATACCTTAACCCTAACCCAACCCAACCCAACCTCGGGTTGGGAATTCTCAACCCAAGCCCAACCCAAGCGGGCTCGGTCGGGTTGATCGGGTTGGTCGGGTTGATACATGCTAATATTTTCGTTGTTACATTAGTCTATTATGTTTCAATACACACCTTATTTTTGGTACCTATGGCTTTATTAATTATATATGTACTTATTCATGTAAAGAACTTCACTTTTCATAAACAAATAAGTTAAAATACAAGTAAACATTATAAGTTTACATCACTAAAGTATAATAAAAGTATAAGTAACTTGTATATAGATCGGGTTCGGGTTGGGTCGGGCAACCCATGACCTCAACCCAAGCCCGACCCAAACTTCATCGGGTTGATGTTTTCATAGCCCAAGCTCAAGATCGGGTTCGATACTTCTTGCCCAAGCCCAACCCAATGTCGGGTCGGTCACAGGTCGGTCGGGTTGAACCCGCCCAACTTTCAGCCCTACACCACACAAAGCCTTAGCACTAATCCACTCATTCTGAAAACACAGTAGCAGAGAACCTAAACCAAAGCTCTGGTCCATGCTTATATACATCCTCTGGCACCCTAGATAACTCCAATGTTTCTGAGGCCAACCCGATCCATAGCAATGCAACCCCGGTGAATTCTGGGAAGCTCAAATAGACTACTAAATAAACCTTAACAGCCCCGCTACTTCCCAACCTGGCCAAAAAAATTTAAGAGAAAAACTCACTGTAATATCTACCAACTTCTGCTTCAACCCGGTCTGGATCCTCAATGACACCCCCGAGTCCAATTTGAGCTCCTTGATCGAGCTAATTGAACGTCTTGCGATTATTGAGTAACGGAAGAATGTAATGTTCCTGTCCACTTCCTGCACCACTGGTTACTCAATTTCTATTTCCAGTTGACTCTCTTGGATTTGAATGTTAGCCAATTTGAATTGTGCCCCTTCCTATGTTACACATCCCTTATCTGATCTTCGCATTAGGTTAGGACTCCAGGAGGGTGGAAGGGTAGGGGTCAAGAGTAGATTATAGGCCCATGTTGGAAATGGGTTGAGCTTGAAGTGACCATTACTTCATGCAAACCTGAGCTGCCGAACCTTTTGCCCGCACTGCTCAGCCCAACTTCCATTAAGAAACCTAACCGAAGGTACTCCAATGATTGATGACCTAGAGATGTGTGCAAATCGCAAGCCTCCTGTTGGTAGGGTGTCCAACATGTTTGCGGAAGCGAAGGCAATGATCCATGGCCTGGAGATATGCATGAGTATGGGCACTCCATTATTGTTGAATCTGATTCCAAGGTTGTGGTGGAGGCAGCGGCCAATATTCATGGCACTTGTCCATGGTCAATCCGGTATATTGTAGGTAGAATTAAGCACAGTTATCATCACCTGAATATTTCCTTTACTCACTCTTATCGGGAAGGGAACTCGGTAGTGGATGGTTTGGCAAAGCGGGCTAGTGCGTGGAGTATGGACAGAGTTTTTTTCTAAAAGAGGAGAGCTTCCGAGGCTGATTCGAGGTTTTCTGACGTTAGATTAAATAGGGCTGGGGACAGTCCGAGAAACCCCGGTGAAGGGTTGAGTCTTGCCCCATCTTGTTCAAGTCTTGTGTGGTGGCCTGAGTGTATATGGTGGTTCTTTTGTGGTTGCACTAGAAAGGCTGAGTCCTAACCTTTTTGTTAGGAGCTCAGACTGTGTGTCTCTGTTAATGTTCCCCTTTTTTATGTGAATAAATTTATCCTTAAAAAACGAAAAAAAAAAAAAATACTCCAATGATAATTACTTAAATTAATGGATTAGCTTATTCAATTTTTTGAAAATGGTAGTGGAATGTAAATTCTATATTAAGTAGGTTTCTTTTTTGTTTTAATTTCCTTTATTATCTTTACATTAATGTGTTTTTTTTTTTTTTTAATATTAAAGTACCCATTAAAGGAATCCTATGAGGAGCATTTCTACCTCATCAGTCAAGTTGGTTAACTGCACTACTATACCAAGAAAGACACGGATTAATAAAACTGGTATGTACTTTCCTCTTTTAAAACCTGCTGAAATATTTCTTCAGGTGGTGGATAGAGAATGATTTTTCAGGAAAGCTTCCATTCGTAAGAGATAGAATGGTGGAGTAGTACTTTTGGGCATTAGAAGTGTATTTCGAACCCCAATATGCCCGAGCAAGAAGGATGATGACCAAAATAATATCTTTAACATCAATCTTGGATGACATTTATGATCTATATGGTACATTAGAGGAGCTTGAACTATATACTGTTGCAATCGAGAGGTTTGATATTTGCACCCTTGGTTCTTATTTTTCATTTATATATTCTCGTGCCATATCTGAATCTCATGAAATGTGAATTGGTAATTAATTTTCAGATGGGACTGGACAGCCATGGATCAGCTGCCTGATTACATCAAACTGCATTATAATGCGCTTCTAAATGCTTTTGAGAAATTTGAGGATGAGTTAAGCGAGGAAGGGAAATCCTACCGCATACCTTACTTAAAGAAAGCTGTATGTGCATACATATCTACTTTTCAAAGTTCTCTTAGGACCCATTTCAGATGGTACCCTTTTGATTTGAACAGAAGGAAATTCAACAATGTGAGCTGGCCAAACGCTCTTTTGAATAACTGAAGGAAATGTTGTTCATCCAATTCGAATTTCATAGCCAGTACTCCTTTATAGTCACTGCAATGCCCTTCATTCATCCAATCCAAGTAAAATGTGATGTAGGAGAAGTACCTCATGATTGAGGGCGTGGATCACGCACCTTCCTGTGGGAGATGGATAGGAAGAAAAACAAGAGAAAACTACATAATGATCAAGATGGGCCCCACAAGTTATGCCGAAATTCAAAAACGGGAATAACAATTTCCTGTTTTGGTTGAAACTCCAAAATAAAAAATTCCTTAGTTTCCTCTTGTTTTTCTTCTTGTCCATCTCCTACAAGGAAGGGTATGATCCACACCCTTGATCATGAGATTCTTCTCCTACATCAAAATGATGCCTAGTACGCAATTCCCACAGTCTAATTAATAAAAATCTTGGGAACATTTATCTATAACTTTTAACCATCCAAAGGTTTTTCATTGATCAGACATTTACAACCCATTACTTGGATGGTGTGGATCTTACTTCGAGCTTGTCAGTTTGGGAAATGGGTACTTCAATTTCTAATGTAGGGGATAAAACGATTTTGATTTTCTTTCTTTTTCCATGTGTGTGCACGCACATGTATGTACGTAGTTTATAGATGTGGCCAAGGCATACACTGTGGAAGCGAGATGGGCCAGTGCAGGGTACGTACCAACATTAGAAGAGTATATGAAAAATGCATTAATCAGTAGCACCTACCCCATGCTTACAGTAGCATTTCTGATTGGTATGGGAGATATTGTAACAAAGGAAGTATTGGAGTGGGCCGTCAAGGTACCTAAGGTGGTTAAAGCTAGTGGTGTAATTGGCAGACTGGAGGATGACATCACATCAAATGAGGTACGACACAGTGGATGAATCACAATAATAATGCATGTCTTTTTCTAGCATGCTAATGTTTACTAGCGCACATGGAAATCATGTCATTCCATCAATTACGTGCTCCTCCCATTGCAATCGGACACTTAAATAGCCCCATCAATTGATCTAAACCATGCACTCCATCTGCTACGAAAATCAACCTGACCTCATGATGGGCCTTAACAAATAAATGGTTGGATTGCATTTTTCACTAACAATCCTCACCATCCACCTTTTTTTTTTTTAAGGAAATAAAAGTTTTATTCACAACATTCATAGCCACTTCAAAGATTAGAAAAACATTCGGGTGGGCCTTTGCTCACACAAAAACACAACAGACCACCTGTCATATAAAACCCATTACTGAGGGGTTGGAAGAACTTTATCATCGACTTTTTTTTCTTTTTTTTCACAAACAATCCTCACCATACTCACCGCCTGAAATTGTTTTGATAAATCCCAAAAATATGATTGATGGGGTCCTCAACCTTTTTTTTTTTTTTCTTTCCATCTCTAAACTGGGAGTCTCATGGGTTATGGTTGATGACCCAAGACACTCCCAGACATAACCCCAAGCACACTTTGTGGGCTATTTATTGTATATTTAATAAAGACTATGCATTGTAAGTCATTAATTAAATGTTCTATGAACCTAATGGAGGAAGATAATTGCATCCTACCCCTGGTCGGATCGACCTTTAAGAATCCAACTAGATCTACGGAAAGGCCCACTTGTGATGTATCTGTTTATCCATGCTACCTTTTTCAAGATCATGCTAGCATATGAGCCTAAAAATGAGGCAGATCCAAGGCCCTAGTGGACCACACTAGAGATGACTCTTGCATTTAATGCACAAAGCATTTAATGCAATCCAGATTATTATTTGATGTAGTCCTCTAGAGCATTGGATCTGCCTCATTTTTAGGAACTATAGCCTAGCATAATCTTGGAAAAGAGATGGACGGCATGGATAAATAGATACACAATGGCCCTTCACGCAGATCTGGTTAGACGCTCAAATGTCCTACCCCTGGTCAGACAGCAATCCGCTTCCCTCGATGGACAGCACTGATTGGTTTCCTGGACAGTCCAAATGTGTCCATGCAAAATGCGTACTTGTTTGAATATTTTATTTATTTATTACTTTGATGACCATTTTATTACTATTTAATAACTTTATCTTTTACTGAATAAAAAAATAAAAAAATTAAATATTAGCATTCTTTTGTTTTTCTCATAATTTCATCGTATTTTTAAAGATCCTCAAGTTTTACATTATGATCCGGTTGGAGTTATCCAATGGGGTGCAATTCTGCATGGCAGCTCATGAAATGTGACGTGGGCTTACCTGGATAGCCCATATATATTGTTGTTTTGAACCATCCAAGCTTTTTTTTTTTTAATATAAAAGAAGTCTATTACTACAATCCAACCTTAGCCAGAAATCTCTTACTACAATCACTAGATCATCAATTAGTTGAAAATTTCAATCAGGATTTGCTTTATTAGTCAATTATAAGCGTACAAGATTTGCTCTTATAAAGCAGGTGATGTCCTCTAATTTTCTCGAACAAAAAAAATATATATATACAGATAAATATATATAACATGCAACCCACCCGATGGATAACTTTCATGTCCTTACTACATCCAACCCACCCAATAGATTTGCCACATCATGTGAATCACCTTGAGAAAAATTCAGCTATATCCACCTATCGAGTGTAGTACTACACTTGTATTTTACTATTTACAAATGGATATAGATTTTTTTTTATTATCATGTGACCCACCTAATGAGTTGATGGTGCTGACTTTCACACTAGGTGTTCGTCATGGTGGGCTAATCTATTGGAAGGATTGGATGTTGCATTCAATTGATAAGTTGAAAGTTATCCATAGGGTGGACCACACCATGTGGTCCAACCGCCTATCACATCAGCCCATGAACAAGGAGAGACCTGCTAGCCCAATTGGAAGAGGCCTAGGTGCTTCAACGGAAAATCTCAAGTTCGAGTGCTAAGGAAACACATTAACTGCGCCGGTGGGTGGGTGCATCATGTGACTAACTCTGTGGGTGGTCAACAGGGTTGGTTCGTTGCATGACTAACAATAAGAAAAGAAAAGAAAAAACAAGAGAGACAAAATAAATAAACCACCCAACCGTAGCGCTTTTTTTTTTTTATCACACGCATTCACACCCCCACACCCACACACTCACCCTACAATGGATACTTAAACTCATGACCTCGTATTGAAACACTTATTAATCCACCGTTGGGGAAAGAGTAAGGACCTCCTTCACTTATTTATTATTATCAATACCATTATATTGTTACATCATAATTCTTAGCACTTATTCATTGAGGAAATACTCTTGATTTTAATTTTTTTTCTCTCTCTCAGGATTTTTAATATTAAATCATATATTCAAGTTCTTAATGAACAACCCAACTCACCTAATTTGGCTAACATTTTTAATATTAAATCATATATATTCAAGTTCTTACTTAATGAACAGCCCAACTCACCTAATTTGGCTAACATTTTCTTCTTTCTAACAATGGTACATGTGAAGCTGGAGCAAGAGAGAGCACATGTTGCTTCTGCGATCCAGTGCTACATGAAGGAGCATAGCGCCACATATGCAGACACGTGCAAGATCCTCCGAGAGAAGGCCGCAAGTGCATGGAAAGACATAAACATGGAATACATGGAACCCGTTCCCGTTCCCAGGGAAGTCATCAAGGTGCCCATAAACCTCGCACGTGTCATCGAACTCATTTACCAGCACCGAGATTCATACACCAATTCAGCATTTGAGACCAAAGAACGTATCACAATGGTGCTCGTGGACCCTATTCCCGTTAGAGACTAGCTTCTACCATAAGGCGTGTTTGGTTGCACCGAGTATGAAATCATGTATATATGTGTGTGTATGCGTGTATGTTCTATACATATATCAAAATGGATGAGTGATTTCACATGGTTTGAAGGTGCATCCATGGAGATGCTTGTGGAGATTGACGATGTATTCTCTTGTCACTACCTCCTCCTTTCTCCCTTTGTTCGTCTTCTCCACCATCTTCGCAGCTTCTCTCTCCCGCTCTCTCAAACCCCTAGTCCCCAAAGTTTCGGCTTATATATAACACAAAACTAATTCACTCATTTGGGAATGCATAGATACCATGCATGAAATTTATTGTTATTATTATGATTATTAAGGGTGGGAGCACATGACCACCTAGGCGTTTCAACAACAGATCTTAGGATCGAGTACCAAGGAGACACACTTACTCCACTGGCAAATGGGTGCAGAGTATGACTAAACTGTGTGGTGCGTTATGCAGCTAACATGGTGGGTGCGTTGCGCAGCTAACAAAAAAAAATGACCAACTGTAATTTATTAGGAAATTTTATAAAATACTACCTCACTAATATTCTATTTACATCCGGTACCTTTTAAAATTAACCTTTTATTAAGCTACCTCATTAATCAAGATAATTGTCAAGGGGTACCTTCCATTAGTTTTCTCTAATTTTTGTCATGATTTTTCCATAAAATGAAAAAATGCCAATCATTAATGATTGAGCTTAATTACGTAAATGTAAATACATACTCAAATTGGTTTGTATAGAAATCAACACCAAAATCGGTACTATGTTGATATGACAAAGTTTTGTAGGCCCCACCATAATGTATGCATTATATTTTGTAACATCTTGATTTTCGTAACTCAAGTTTTAGACCTATGTTATAAAGACTCGAGTGTTAAGCTATGAAAATAGCCCCCATTATAATAAGTATTTTTTTTTCTTTTATATGAGTATTCACAGTGGAGGTAAACCAAGTCGTGAATAAAAGAAATATCCACTTTATGCACATAAATTATCCAAGTGGTGCTCATAAGATTTATACAAATCAAATATCTCAACTGTATATTAAACTTTAGGAGCAACTAATTTGATTGCAAAAGAAAACTAATGCAGTTAGACTTGGACTCCAAGATCATCAATCTTCTTCACCCTATGGCTCGCACTAGCAAGCACATGTCTGTCATCTAAATCACCTGCAATAACTGAGTATGGTTGACAACGTCAACCGCCATCATAGTTAAGTAAAACCTTTCAAGATTTACCAACAAACATGGTGGTTAAGCATAGATTATCAGGAGTAGTGTCTAATGCAATAGGTAAAATTGTCGAGTTCAAAAAGACACATTCAATCCAAACCTCACAAATATAATTCAAATTACAATTCAACTGTACACAAGGGGACATTACTTACTCGTCGCATTTGTAACAAAAACAACTATAATGTTCAATTTTCAATTTAATCTTAATTAATGCATAGATGCATGAAATTCACATCAGCTTAGGGATGCACATCCAACTAAAAAAATCTCAAAATGGCTAGTCACCAATGAAAGCCCCCAAAGGCACACTACTTATAGTGACTAACGCAAAAAAACTTGGCAAAAAAACCCATCAAGTGGGGCAGAACCCACACGCAATCCTAAAGTGGCAATCACCAACTAAAATACCCGAAGTTACACCACTCACAGTGATTAGTTCACACGAATAAAAAAGTCAACGGTGGTCTGCGAACCAGTGAAAGTACACTAAGAACGTGTTACTGTTGAGCTCTGAATTATGCATATTCTAACCCCAATTCATCACTCATTATATATGTTTATTATGATTTAAAGACTAATCTAATACATGGTTTTGTTATTGTAAGAATGAGAGAGAGAGAGAGAGAGAGAGAGAGAGAGAGAGAGACTTCGTCATTTGGATGCTTAGAGACCCTTCTTACATGCCTTGAAGATCACATGAATAAAGGACAAGAAGTGGAGGAAAGATGCAATGGAGATGGAAGAAGAAAAACTGAAAAGTGTCACAATTTACATGTCAATCGGCCGGCCAAACCCTCTAGAAACTATATTTTCTTTAGACCATTTTTATGAAGCCCGACCTATGGTCCAGCCAGCCGGATGGACTGGCCGACTGGTAGGTCGACCTGTACACTCTAACGTCTAGAGAGTTGGAATACTTTCTGTGCAACCTCCGGCCGGCCGACCAGGGGGATCCAGCAAGCTGGCCAGCGTCCTAACTATGCAAGGAGACTTCTAAATCCAGAAGATTCCAAATTGGTGTCGAATTTCTCTTATAAAAAGCCACCTCCACTCCCTTCCTAAGGCACCATAGAAGGCTGGGAAGTTGTGGGAGGTAGAGAAGAGTGTCGTGGAGCGTCCGCAACTCCTCTAACTGGAGTTTTATAGTTTTTCTATGCTTTTAGAGTAGTTTTCTTTTGAGTTTTAGTTCAATCTGTTGATGGTTAGCTAAACCTCTTAACTAAGGCTAAAAGGTAAAGCTTTTAGTTATTTACAATGCTTAATTCGAATTAGTTCAAGTATTTTGGGTTTTATGAAGAACACTTCTAGTTCTAGTTTGAAATAAAGTAAGTATTTTTAGTTAATATTTTATCTCTTGTGATTGCTCTTACATGTGATGTTTTGATTATTGAGATTTCTTAATGAGGGTGTTGATGGATAGGATTTTGGGTTGTAGAGATCTTAGATCCATCATAATATGTTGGATGCTAGGGGATCTTACAATCCAAGTTTCCTAAGTGCTTATCTAGAAGTAAACTAGAATAAGTTCTTATCTTTTGATTGAATCTGAAGTATGTGTTTATGTATTGATTTTGGTTCAATAGAAGTTTAATTCATACTTCTAAATCAAGTCTAGGGACAAGCCTTGAGAAAGCATCATGAACGTGATCTTAATTGTTTTGTGAAGGATTGGGTTGTGTGGTTGAATACACCCAATGCCTTAGTTGTTTATGAGAGAACCATATCAGTGGATGATCCATCTATGTTAGATACATTATGATGATTTGATTGCTCTATATTCCAGTTGGATATGGATAGAACTCCGATACCAATTGAGTTATTGGTTTGAATGATTTGAATTTGCATTTTGAATTATTATAAGTGGATCTTTAGCGCTCTAGTGCTTATTTCCCTAATTTAGTTCTTAAGTAGATAGTTTTATATTATTAAATTTCATCCATCAATACAAATTCGAATTTAGACCAACCTAATTATAAAGTCTAGAATTGTTACGACAATCCCTGTAGATCGACCTCGGTCTTACCGAGAATTATTACTACATCGCAGCCTTGCACTTGAGACGAGTGAACAATTACCACAATATCCAAATTAGCCACCCAATCACTTGAACGCCATGAATGCATCCTTAATCTAGTCTTTAGTTATTCTGGTTCACAGATAATTATTTTAATACACACAATCACTATAGGGAGTTGCGCCCAACCCAACATAGATCGATGACTCGGACATAGTACCCGATAACAACATCCCTAAGCCCATGAGAATAGCAACAATAGTCCAAATTAAAGGAACATATGTGTTATACAATAAAGTTTCAAGTATTCCCATTTACATAGGTCGCTTCAACTAATAGCCCACAATAATCCACAAGTAACACTCACCATCATGTGCTTATATAAATGTGTCACAAAAGATTTCCTCCAAAGCCAAATAGGCCACAACTCAACTAATATCATCCAACAAAAATGATTCCAACAACCATATAGGCATATCCAATTTACAAGATGGTGGGTTTATAATCAGACAAGGTTTAATCAATTAATCAAATGGCCATTAGTCAAGGACAATTTCTCCCATCAGTTCATAAATGTGCCAATCCAAAACCACATAATTCAACCTACAATCTTCCATAATCCACAAATTTCACAAATAGTTTCTAATTACTTCTTTCAAATTAAAGTAACCCAAATTTTACTTTTTCCTGAATCTAAACATAATATCATTTAAAAAAATGTAACTTACCCCAAAGCATGCTAGAATTCATGTTCATGTGAATCATACAAGACTAGAGTTCTATTCATTTGATATTGAGCATTTAAAAGGGTATACATATATGTATCATTCTAAATAAAGAACTAAACATGCGATTAAGGAATATGTGCACATATTAAGAGCTACCACATGGTTCCACAAATCTAATTAACAAGACAATTCAAATATAAAAACTAATACTAAACTAAAAATGTTGGGAAAGCTCGAAGGGTAGATCCTCACCCTAGGAGGCTAACTCCCTTTCTATTCAATTGGAATCTAGAAGATGAGAATGGTACTTGGGATCAATTCCAAAACCTTGGCTCATCTAAGTTGCAATAATACGTCTTGATTAAGGAGGAACCACACCCGATATGATGTTTTTGAGGCAAGGAAAGAAGGAGAAAGAAAGAAGAAGAATCAAAGAGAATTGAAGGAAAAAGAAAGGAAAAGGTATTAAAAAAAAAAAAAATAGGAGCGGTACGCTACCACGTAACGCATATATTCATTGTGCATCCATCCGTTCTCTAGAGCTCTAGAGTTCACTCCAGAAGACTCAAAGCTCACTCTAGAGGTTCGAGAGGTACGACGAGAAGTTTCATGCATCTTCTCCTTCCTGAGTCGAACGCATTTGTTACAATCCTGAGGACTGGAAAGAATGATGAAAGGAGGTCGAAGTGTTGAAAAGAGAGAAGAATTGAGGGGAAGAATGGTAATAGGAGTGTGATATGTGACCCGCATAAGGAACTATAATGCCTTACGGGCACGGTCGCATAAAGCCCCTATGGACCATATTCTTCTCTATAAGAAGAATTTTCAATGAAGATACGTTCTACCATGGCTAAGTCCGAGAGACGTCCAAAGTCACCAAGACAGTCTTAAAGGATCGGTTCAAGAGGAAGGAGAGTGGTTCTATCTTGCAGAACTCAAACTACTTCTCTGCCATCTCGGCAGGCTATGCACGAGAGGCAACATGCTGCTATCTTGCAGAACTCGCACTGCTTCTATGTCATCTCAGCATGCTATGCACAAGAGGCGCATGCTGTAGAAATTTAGTTTCACCAACTGATTTTATGTTCCATTTTACCTCATTCTAAATCAAGGGATGTAATTACAAAATGTGAAAGTACATTTATCAATAATAGAATGATGACGAATGTTTCTCCTCTCTAGTCTTCTTTGTTGGTTATTGGAATATGAATGATCCTCGATCCATCAAAACAACATTTTATTGTGTAATTAGTGTATCTCTAGGAAACCAACATCCAACAGTCGCCATAATAGTAAATGGAGGTTTTAGTAGCAGCTCACTGCCCCCATATAGAGTCAACCTAGTTGTACAGAAATACTTGAATCAGCACAGATTCATACCACATTCTAATGGTGAGTTGGAAGAGCCACTCCTGGTGTAAGTGACGAAGAACTTAGGTCCTATTAAACCCTAAAAAACCAACATCGGACATTGAGTTAGAAATTCAATGATACAAGGTTGAGAGTAGCAGTGACTCGATGAGATTACTCGGTAATTAAGGAGAACTCAGCACCCAACTGCCAATCCTGGAACATGTTACACCATGCATACCTGACTCGAACTCATTTCTGAACACGAGTGAGGACCAAAATAGTGAGCTCCAGCACATCAATAGCTTCGAAAGGATGAGATTCTAATTTTGACATGGCTAAAAATAACTTGGCAACAAGCTGAAATCACCCAACAATGCAGACCACTTCCTTGGTCCTTTTCTTTCTTTTCTTCCTTTTTCTTTCTTTATTTTCTTTTTCTCTCTCCTCTACACAGCTACGACCAACAACTTGCTGGACTCGGCAAAACTCTGAATGACTCAGAGAAGGAGGAACGAGTCAGCGAGTCGTCTGCTAACTCTCTCTCTCTCTCTCTCTCTCTCTCTCAATCTTTCCTTTCTTCCTCTCTCTCTCTCTCACAATCTTTCCTTTCTTCCTCTCTCTCTCTCTCCCTCTCTCTCTAACTTCTTCTAAAATGTGAGGACCACGTGGTGGACGAATCAAATCAGACACTAATGGCTAGATGAAGAACTTCCATTGAAGCCGCTAGCTTGTTGGGGAAGAGGGAGTGGCCGATAATGGCGGATCGCAAGTCGGTGAGTATTTCTTCAATTAGATTTGATCTTTGTGAATGGTTTGTGTTGGGGTCCCAAAATGTAGGGGCCCTCAAAACAAACAAGATGGCCACCCACCTCCGAAAGAATCCCACAAAATGCCTCCTGGTGCACGCAAAACGAAGATTTACAAAAATCCCCTTAGCCAATTTTGGCTGAAATTTCCGGCGGGCCCCGTGAATCACTGTGATCCGAACCGTCCGAAATCGAACCCGTAACTTCATTATGATTTATGATGAACAATGCATGTACTTTCATCATCAAGCGGGCCCCACAAACTCATCGAAATTCAAAACCCAATTTGGAGCGTTCAAAAGTCCGTCAACGCACCCATAAATTCGGACTCCCACGCATCCACAAATTTAGGTACCCACGCACTCGAAAAATCAGCAAAATCAAGAACTCATTTCTAGGTGCATGGAGTCCTACGCACCTATAAATTCGGGTACCCACGCACCCGAAAATTCACCAAAGATCAGAAATCGATTTAAAGGGTGCATTGCGTTCTAAGCACCAAAAAATGGGTCTACGCACCCATAAATTCAGCACATTTCAGAAACATCATTTCAGAGTACATGGAGTCTCACGCACCCGTAAAATTAGAGTCCCACGCACCCGTAAATTCAGCAAATTTCAAAATACCTTTTTGGGTGCGTTGGAACTCTACGCATTGATTTTAAGGTGCGTTTGAGGTATTTTTGGGGTGCGTGGCACATGGCAATTGCTCATGGGCCGAGTTACGGTATTTTCGGGTATAAATACCCCGTACAACTATTCATTTGTACGCTTTGGAGAGAGAGAGAGAGAGAGAGAGAGAGAGAGAGAGTTATTATCCTCTGGGTATTTGAGATTCCTGTCGGAAACCCTTGCCAGAATCCCTTTCCGATCATCGAAAACCCTTCCCAGTCACCGAAATCCTTTTACGATCACCAGCGTCCCCCATCGGAAGCTTACTCCGACCACCACAGGTCTGGATTATGAAAATTCACAAGTGTGGGCACGCATCCATAAAATAATGAATCAAATAAGTGCATCGGACTACCACGAACCCGAAAAATGGCCCACACGTCCATAAATTCGGGTCCCACGTGTCCATAAATTCGACCTAATTCAGACAAGTGCATCGGACTCCCACGCACCTGAAAAATGGCCCACGCGTCCATAAATTCGAGTCCTACGCGTCCATAAATTTGATGTAATTCAGATTTGCATATTGGTGTCCCACGCACCCAAAAAATGACCCACTTATCCATAAATTCATCAAAAATCAGATTATTAATTTAAAGGTGCGTTGGAGCCCACACACCAATTAATTAAGTCCCACGTACCCAAAAAATCAGCGAATTACATAAAATATTTACGGGTGCACCAGGCTCAATTTTAAGTGTTTTCAAGTTTCGTTTGAACCTATTTTGGGTATTTCGAGCGTTCCAGATGCAATGGAATGGTCAAACGGTCATTCTGAGATCTCTAAATGAACACAATTGCGTACCTCCGAGGTTTGACTCGATTCAACACGATGAATGAAATGACTTCTCAGAAAGAAGTCGCCAGCATCCAGAACTATGCAAATATGTCTTCATTGATATCTACTGTAAGATATGATCCGATTTGGGTCAAAAGTTAAGCAAGCGGGATTATCGTTATTACGATAAACCATATCAAAAGAGCTTCAATTCTCCACAAAACAATTGTTATGAACTGCCACAACACAACGGTCGATGCCCTACCCATTCGAACGGCATCCGTTGATTGGCTACTCGGGTACACACAGTTGTAGATTAGACTTCCCGAGGTCACCTGTCCATACATGATAGGCGCGGGCCCAGAGTTGTCCTTCTTAGTCATAAACCCTGATAGTCTCAACCCGGATCTCCGGTCAAAACATGGGACATAGATATCCAACTGATACAAAGATGGCTCAGTCCATAGCAAAACAAATACAGGTTTCTACGATCACAAACTCTAAGACCATAGTCCCCGCTGACTAGTATTCTGCCTTTTAATCAAGAGTCATCGATCATTCGATGTAATTAAGGGCTTGCACCAAATCATGGCCTGGAATGTACAAGATCTCAAAATCTTTGGATTAAAATTTGCCTTGTGATATCTCTTCTTATGTACATTTTGTAAATGCTTGTGATTGTCCATGAATGTTTCCATTACTCAGAACCCCAGAGCAACAATACACATAAAATATTCCTATAGCATTTTCAGTTCTAACAGTTTGATTCAAGGTCAAGGAGCTCGTGGGGGTGAGAAAACGAAGTTTCATGGAGGTTTGGGTGGTGGGTTCAAAAGAAGAAGGAAATAGCTAGGCTTTCTATGAGAAACCTTAATCCATGTGAATCAATACATTGGAAATAGCTACAAGTGGATCCTTCGCTCTAGTGCCTTTCTACTATTGATTTCACTCTTAATTGACTATTTTAAATCACAATAATTCAAATTCAATTTTCATATCTAGTTTCTTAATCAGTAGTAATTAGAAGTGATTTCGGATTATTTTTTAGAATACTTGCAAAAAATCCTTGTGGGATATACTAGAAAAATGACTTTCCCTAATGGCTAAAAATCGTCAAGAAAAGCCTTCGCCGACGGTTTTCGGCCGTCAGAGGAGCCGTCGCCAAAGGGGGCGTCGGCGTTTCTTTCGGACGGCCTTCGACCGTCGGAAATTCCGATCGTTAATAGCCGTCGCAAATTCCGACGGCGTTTAAACTCGTCAAACCGTCGGAAATACCACGGTTAATAGCCGTCGGCGTATCTTTGGCATAAAAATAAATTTTGTCAACGTTTAAGCGTGCTCACAACAGCAAATAGTTGGCACTCTAATGGATTACCTGTCAACATTTGAAGACAAATGTGCTTAGGAAAATAAATGCCAAGCAATCATTTTTCCGAGCACATTCGTCTGCTAACATCAACAGTCGATTCATAAGAGACTACACGCCTGCTATATGCTGTTGTGGCCATTAGCTCAAACGTCAACATCTCAGTTGTTGGAAACCTATAGGAGGAAAATAAAAATAAATGAACATGATATAAAGGTGAATTTATAATTTGAACAAAATGGACAACATGGATGTAAGAAATTGAAGCTGCACCCTCTTGCAACGTGAGGCTAAGGTGGGGCCCACCGTGGTGGTAGTGAGAATTTCACCCTATACATTCGTTTTTCCTTATTATGTCATGACATGGGCATATAAAAAACAGGTAGACTAAAAAATCAAATAGGCCGCATAAAATAAAAGGTAAGGAAATGCGTACCGTTGAAGCTACCGTAGGGTTTACTGTGACGTTTATACACTAGCTGGGTCATTCCCATTGAGATGAACTGAAAACATAAAAATATTAGCTAGATTCAAAACTCATGAATTATACCTCATGTAAGCCAGAGGACTGACTGTGGAAGATGTAGCATCATAAAATCAGTATTCTAACTCATCTAAATAAACAAAGGATAAGAAAATAAAAAAAAATAAAAAATAAAAAAACATTCATAGAAACAATGATGTGACTCTTTAAATAGTTGGAATCATCGCCTTCTTAAAATCATGCAATTTCAAATAGCATGCCACCCGGTTGCTGTGGAGTGCAGTCTTCTGTGCTTTTGTCTTTGCCATAGCAAGCGCTTCAGTGTAAAACCCTAGGGCCTCATCATGTCGTCCATCTCTATGGAACTGATGAGCTCTTTCATTCTTGTTGAATTCTACCGCCACTGCTGATGCCATTATCTTTTCGCAACCAATTCAAAATTCTGCAAGCTAAAATTATCAAAATCACACAAACTGAAATGAGACTATTGAAGAAAACAAAATTAAGAAGATGGAGAAATTGAACATGGTATGCAGAAGGCGATCAATCAAGCTGAGAATCCAGAATCAAAACCAATCTCAATTGTGAAATCTGAGAAATGAATAGACAGGAGTAATTACATCTCCCCCAATAGATTCGAAACTCCATCGCAAGGTTTGAAAAAAAAAAAAAAAAAACAAAGCGAATGGGATCAGTATCAATTAAAAACCAAAAGAAGATGAGATATGCAATTCATATGGAGTGGAGAAAATAAAATCGTGAGCCAATCTAACAGAAAAGAAATCCAATTTCACTGGATCACAATCATGCATTTGCATCTGACTCCAAGCATGCCAGTGCAAAAACAATGTCCTGTTACATTGACACTTGTTACATTGTATTACTTTCAACTCAGACATACAAGGGATGGCTGTAATTTGAGTTCAACTTCCTCACCACAAAATACAAGGAAACATTGTTGTCATCTGTTGAGATTTCATGCCCCTATCTTTCCAAATGGCTTTAGCTTCTATAACATAGACAAAAATAGTATATACCTCATCCTTGATCATGAATCCAAACCATGGCCATGGATAGAGGTACCAAAAATACCATGCACTGAAAAGGAAGTATCAAATGGACATGAGAATTAGTGAGTACCTGGCCTAATGCTTGCTGACAAAGAGCTTGTAACACTCCTTTTGACAGGTCTACTGAAAGATTTGTCCTGCAATAACAACAAATGCCACAATGATCACTATATTTGCAAAACTTAACCATGATGAATCAACATGACAGCCATAATTATCCCATGACAGTTCCGTTAGGCCGTGAGTTACACAAAACAAGCTAAGACAAGATGTCGTACCTGTGTATGTTGGCACTCTCTCATCCAGACACACAAAAGCAAGCTCAGATGAAAGCTTACACTTGACTTATTATAATTGTCAGATACTGAGAATAACTTGTGTAAGCTTTCATCTGAGCACCTGTCAGTGGGATCCTGGTCCTTTCCTGGACAATCTTGCCATTGGACCTAAGTTTTCATCTGACATTTGTAGCATCATTAGCCATTTTCTGCACGTAAAAAACAGTTTTTCCAGTAAAATCAGCAAATAGGTAGAAAAATGACTCAAAACACAAAGCAAAATTACAAGCAGCAATAGATGCGGGACAGGTTTGCAACTGAGACAGATTTGCAGGACATGTTTTAGGGATTGATTGAAGTCCGACACATCATGCAAATGGGGCTGAATGTATGGAATTGGACAAATAGGTAAATCTGAAAATACATACAAATATATACAAGGCTTCTAATCTTCTCCAAGTTGCCACAAATGAACTTCAATCCACTCCAAAAAAATCAGCAATATAGAAACAAATAGCAAATAAAGCAGTAACTAGTAATCCATCCAAACAAATAGTAAGGCATCTTCCAACTAGAATTGAAATCCATTGCAAGAATCAATATCAGAAAGAATTTATTCATTAAAATTAATCACAAACCTGTCTTTTTTGGTTCATACATATGCCAAAAACAATAGACTTAAAACAAAGAAACAGAGGTTCTAGGCCAACAATGACTGTCAACCGAAGAAGGAAATATCTCTTTCAAAGGGTCTGGCAGGAAACGCCCTCACAAACTGAATCCAAAACAGAAGCTAAACAGAGGCAAGCAACCCTAAATCCAAACAAGCTAGGAAAACAACAATGGAAAACGAAAAGAGAAGGGGACTTATCTGGAATGCAAAAGCAGCTCCAAGCAGAAACTCCTCGCACGCCAATCCCTTGTCCCTCATTAAACGGTCCGTTGCTCATGATAGGATTGGCACACAAATGCAGCAGCCCTCTGTTCTGCCTTGCTGAGACTTGGAGAAGGCAACCTTGTGGCTACACTACAAAAACACCCGACAGCAATAATCTGCAACCAAATGAAAATCTGCTACAACCCTCAAGCAGCCCTATGATTGAAAAAAATCAATTCTCTATGATTCTTCCTTACACTAGCTGAGAGATTTTGAAGGATTACCGCGGTTGGTGCATCAGATTTCGATGGAGAGAGTGGTGCGCCTCTATCTATGAGAGAGAGAGAGAGAGAGAGAGAGAGAGTCAGAGAAGGGGAGGGAGAGGGAGAGAGCATGAGAGAGAGAGAGAGAGAGGGGACGGAGCCTGAGAGAGGGTTTTGGAAACCCTTAATTCGATTTGAAGGTTGTTTCAACTCCAATGAGTTTTACACCACATAGGGTTGACGCTGCCAGTGCAACGTGGGACCCACCATGATGTGTGTGTTCTATCCACGCCGTCCATTAATTTGTAAATATTGTTTTAGAGCCAAATCCAAAACATAAGAGACCTCTAAATCTAAACTGGACCACACCACAAGAAAAGAAAAGAGTAGTAGTTGAATGTCCACCATTACAAAATCACAGGGGTTGGCTGATGACGCAAACACCATCAAGCAAGCTGGTGTCAAAGTTCTGTGGGTCCCACCATGATGTATTTGTTTTATCCATGCCGTCAATCCATTTTTAAAGCTCATTTTAAGGCATGACACAGAACCGAGGTAGATATAAGGCTCAAGTGGACTACACCATAGGAAACAGTGTGGACTGAACATTTGCCGTAGGGAAATATTCGGGTGCGACAGAAGTTTCGGATGAAGCTGATATTTGTGTTTTTCATTCATTCTGGTATTTTTTATCTTGTGAACAGGTTGGATAACAAAGAAACATCAATGTGGGCCTTAGGAATGTTTCAACGGTGAACATATTCTCTTCACTGTTTCCTGTGGTGTGGTCCACTTGAGATTTTTACGTGCATAAAGTTTTTTTTGTCATAGTTTAAAATGATGTGTACAAAGGGATAGATGGTTTTGATAGTACAAATACATCATGGTGGGACCACAGAGCTTCGACACCAGCGTGTCACCAGCCAACCCGCGTCCAAAATTTTTGGCGCCCGGGTAGGGTATTTCGTAGGGGAGCGAATTAGGTGTTACTCAGGGAACAGCTTGGTGGGTGTTACCCCCGCCGGGTGGCCCACCTGGGTGATATTTCGTATATCCACAACGTCCATCCGTTTCTACAGACTATTTGAGGATAGGATCCCAAAAAGTATGTAGATCCAAATCTCTGGTGGACCATGCCGCTGGAAACAGTGGTGATTGAGTGCCCACCATTAAAAATTCCAAAGAGCCCATCTTAAGATTTTAGTAATTTTTATTTCAAACCTGTTGATAATATTAATAAGATCTGGATGATTGGAATTTATAAATATCAGATTGATACAAAATCTTTTGTGGCCCACAAAAATCTTTTAATGGTCATTCACCACTGTTTCTATTGATATGGTCCACTTGAAATTTGGATCTTCTTAAGGTATTATATCACATCCTAAAATGAGATGGAAAAATATATGGACTACGTAAAAAAAATGTATCAAGATAGGCCTCACACGGTTAGGGTAACACCCGCTAAGGCGTTCCCACGGAAACACCTAATCAGCTCTCATTTTGTATGGTGCGACTCAGGCTAAGGGTACTGAGTAAACTCTGTGGGCCCACTATGATTTATGTATTTTATCCACTCCGTCCATCCATCCATATTAAAAGATAATTTTATGGTTGGACCCTAAAAATGAAACATATATATCAAAATCTCAAGTGAGCCCCATCACAAGAAAAATTTGAACTAAATGTCTACCGTTGGAAAATTATTGAGGTACACAGAAATTTTAGATCAAGCTGATATTTGTGTTTTCCTTTCATCCCTTGTAATATTATGAACAGGTTGGATGACAAATAAACATCACTGTGGGGACTAGGAAGGTTTCAACTGTGGAAATCATTATTCCCACTATTTGTTGTGGCATGGTCCACTTGATCTTCGGAAATGCTTCAATTTTGAGCTCAACCCCTAAAATGAGTTGAAAAATGGATGGACGGCCTGGATAAACCACATACATTCATGGTGGCCCAACCTAATTTCCAAATACTGGTAACCCATATAAGGTAGGGCTGTTAATGGGTCTGACCAGGGTAGGTCTCGGCCCAGATTTTGAACTGTTTCAGGCTGGGCCATTGGGTCGGCCCTGTGTAAATATCTAATTTTATAGGCCCGAGCCTGGCCCATTCACACCCGTATTTTTTGAAATTGCGTCGGGTAGCCTAACACGACACCCTACGCATACGCGTGCGGAAGCTTGAGGAGCAACTAGAATTATGGCTGAACCTATAGGAGGGGGGGATAAGGACCTTTTAAAAAATATTTTCGCCTACTTTAACAAATTTAACAAATTGAACTACGTAAGCGATAACACTTTGGCTTCCAAGCTTAAGTGGGTCCAATCAAAAGACTAGCATATGATAAAATCTATAAACAACCTAGTCTAAACAAGCATAGATTAATTAAATGATTAAGCTAATGAAGAAACTAATCTATGCTACTCAAATAGACTTGAATGAGGATGGATCAATAAGTTCAAGTCTACTTGAGGTAGTGAAAGTACATCTTATGAGTGTGGATGTGCCTATCAAGTGCTAAGCATACATTCCTAACTAAGCATACATAATTAACAATTAAACACAATGCATAAAGAGAAATGTGCTCAAGAACAATCACAAACACAAGGATGTATAATGGTTCGACTACTTGTCTACTCTACTCCCGATTCAAGTACTCAACCCCTTTGAGCACACCGGCATTCACTGGGGAGTTTAAATCTGGTTCCTTCCAACCAAGGTGTTTTAACTCAGATCCACCCAACCGGGGAGTTTACAGGTTCCTCCCAACCTACACGTTTGCACCCGTGTTGGTGGTTCCCCCTTGGAGACTTTGTTTTAGGCCCGACTAACGTGCCAAGGAACGGCTAACGTCCCTAAATTTTAGGCCCAACTAATAGGCCAAGGATCGGCTAACGACCCTAGGGCGAGTTTGTCAAACAAACTCTACACTCAACTCCCACAGGGAATTGAGTGGATGGACTCTTAACAAAACAACCTTACTTGTCGGATTGAGCCCCTTGTTGTGCCGTCTTGGGTTGCTTATTCTCGCTCTCCTGTGCTTGAATCAGATCCCCTTGTGCGCCCCCGATCATTGACGCCGTTGCTTTGCCAAGGCTTCAGCTCCAAGATCAGCTACCTTGCATGTGATGCTCCATTGGAGATGCCCAAGGTGCTAAGGAATGGTGAAACCTCTACAAATTGTAGGAAATGGGTTTCCTAGAGGAATGCACCTAAATGGACTCCTAGGTAGTGTTTAGACAAAGGATTTAACTATCATCAAGGTGTCTAAACCCTAGGAATCAAGAGGGAACAAGTCCATTCTCAAGATGCCATTGAATGGCCCAAGCTTGTGATGAAAACACAAGGAGAATGACTTGCTTTAGGTTTGGGATAGAGCCTCTAATGATCTCTAGCAATGGTGGCTTCTATCTCCTCAAAATCTCCTCTCTTAGCTCAAAAAACGAATCCCCCTTTTAAATAGATTTTCTTCCAACGGTCAAAAAACGGGCAGATTCGTGCATCTCCGATTGATCGGAAAAAGTGTCCGATTGATCGGAGCCCAGTCCGATTGATCGGAGACAAGTCCGATTGATCGGAAATCTATCTAGAGAAGTCTCTGGAAGAAATTTCGATTGATCGGAACACTGTCCGATTGATCGGACGGCCCCTTCCGATAGATCGGAAGACTGTCCGATTGATCGGAAATATGTCCAGTGAGTTTTCAATTTTTTCTGGGACAATTTCCGATTGATCGGAATTTCTGTCCGATCGATCGGAGTCCTATCGGAGCACCTGTCCGATTGATCGGAATCCTATCGGAAACTGCTGTTTGAGCCTTTTTTATTGCAGCAGCTTCCACCTCTTTAATTAGTCTAATTTATCATGTTTTTCATGGAGTTCTAAGACTAATGATGATGACTAAAGGTATACCTAGGTGGTGAAAGTCATCTAAGAGGTTATGGGTTAGGTTTTGGTCAAGGCAAGGCTCACCAAGGCATCACATTTACCTGTTTCTTCTTTCTTGATGTAGCCGGGCCACTTGAGTCTTCGGTCTTCGTCTTCATTAAGCTCAACCGACACTAGACCTACTAACCTAAGTAATTGACAAACAAGGTGCACTAGTATACCACAGAAAAGTGCACTAACATTTTTCTGACGGTCTATATAGATTTGCCGACGGTTTTCGACCATCGGCATTGGTCTTTCCGAATTTATTACTACATCGCAACCCTATACTTGGGGTGTGAACATAAAACATTCACACATTGAAACAAGTAGCCATAGAGCTGTAGGGAGGGGTTGCTTCCATGAGTGGTCCAACTATGAAGAGGACCATCCATCCTTCCACCTTCATGTGCTCTTTCCATTGATACCAACATTTCCATATAATCCTTAGAATTATGTCCATGCTTGATGTTTTAATAGCTTAAGATAAAGCACCTTTGATCTTTAACCTAGGTTGGCAACATGTCCAATCTAAACTACGTACAACGAAGAACAAATCAATAACAAAAGGAAATACAAAATTATAAAATTTCCAACTTAAAAACATGCTACTTCTTATCAACAGTACAAAAATAGAATTTAAAATAATCATCAAACCAAGCTATCCATGGTAATCATCAACCATCACACATCATATAACCATGCCGCAAGCACATCCAATGAATCAAATCATTTAAGTCAGCCCCCTTTATCCCAAAATTGATTATCCACACAATTTACATTATTAATTATACAAAAAATTAGAACCCCTAAATCATTAAATCTAAGCATCCCATTAAGAAAAAATCTTTATCTAAGACTCCTCATAATATGAATAGAAATCTGACTAGTTAGATGAATTTATAAGTGCCCCAAAATATTAAATTTGGTACGAAAACAAGCCTCATCATCAATTGGGACCGCTCTGATACCAATTGAAAGGGTTTTTTTTTTTTTTTTATCCAAACGTAGAGGAGCAATAATTTTAAAATTAATGTTTTAATTAAGTATGATTAACTAACAAACGGATCCCCACTATGATCAGGGTATATTGTAAAATAAAAAATAAAATACATCCAATAAATTATATCCCTAATGGATAGACCAGATTAGGATGTCGATCCCGCTCTCCCAAAGTTGGGTGTCTTTTCCATATTTATCTGAGTTATAGAAGATGACATGTTGTGTCAGATTTCTTGGTATGGGCTAAGAACTGACTAAAGACATCCAAAGAGTGGGGCCCACAACCAAGGGACGTGTAAACGGTATGGATGGGAGATGGAGGAGATGGAATATCCAATCTCTCTCCTCTCTTTTCTTTCCATTCTCTCTCAATTAAAAAATAGGACGTGCCTCAAGGACTTCTCCTTGTTTCTCCCTCATGTATATGATCTTAAAGAGGAGGATAAGGTTTTTGGGGAAAATGATATAATGCTCCACCACCCTAGAGGATCCTGTTGGGAAAACCAGCAGCGGAAGCGGAACGCCAAACACGTGAAGCAATGTGAAATCAAACGAGTGAACAAGATGCAATCAATCACAAACAAGCATTCACCATAAGAGAATCTGATTTTACATGGAAAAACCCCTCAACAGGTAAAAAACTACAACACAAAATGATCCACTATGAATATCAGAAGATTACAAAGATTGACAGCCCATAAGCAAAGAAAAATAGAGAAAACCCCAAGTACTCTCTCACACACACCTCTCCCCTCTTCCTAACACGAATAGGAAACCTTGGGCACCTTAGGATACCATCTAAGTCGGGATTGCAACTCCTTAAATAGGCAAAACATCCAAAATAGAAACATCTTACGCAGTACTGTGAGCTGCACAAGAAACTCGCTTGCACAGCCTACCGGTCGCCCGACCGGTCTCACCTTGCACAAAATAGCCCAGGGAAAAAAAATATTACAGACTTGTCTCTGCCTCACTGCCGATCGATCGCCCGACCGGCCGGAGCCCCCTCTAGACCGATCGGTCGACCAGTCTAGGGCAACACAGGGATGTCCAGGGGCCTGCTGTGTATCTGGGTTATTCGGCCAGACCGGTCTAAGCACCCAAAATGTGCACAGTTTGAAGGCTCCTCCAACAATCTCCACCAAGGCTTTAAACAACGAATCAAACACCATCCGCGCAACATCATCATATGAGGCAAACGAAATAAAATCTGATTCATCTTTCTTCTCCTTTCATTTACTCTTCTTGTTACCCTTCTTCTTGTGACATTCATGCTTATAGTGACCATTCTTACTACAATTCTAGCATTCAACATCTTTTCTGGAAACCAACTTGCCTCTTGATTTATCTCGGGCCTTTCTGCCCTTTCTGTTCTTTCCTCTCCCCCGATCTTGTGTCACAAGGGCCTCTTGTTGAGCAGGCTCCAAAGACTTCCTCCTTATCTCTTCATTGAAGAGACAGCTTGTTACTTGTTCCATGGATACCTTTTCGTCTGGCGCGGAGTTACTCAAAGACACCACCAATGTCTCCCAACTGTCAAGCAATGAGCTAAGCAGTAGCAAAGCCTAAAGTTCATCATCTAGGACCATCTTCATGGTGAAGAGGTGGTTCACTATGTTGTTGACCTCATTCATGTGTTCAGCCATAGAACCACCATCTTTGAACTTGAGATTCACAAGTCGTCTTATTAGGAATATCTTATCGCCGGCTGTCTTCCTCTCATATAGCCCTTGCAATTTCTGCCATAGGCTAGCAGCTGAGGTTTCCGTAAACAAGTGGTGGAATACGAAATCATCCAACCATTGTCTAATAAAACCCCACCACCTTTCGGTCCAACTTCTTTCAATCATCATCAGGCATATCCTTGATCTTCGCTGATATGCCTAAGATCAGAGCATATAAGTCCTTGCAATAGAGCAAGTCCTCCATCTTAGCCTTCCATATGGTCCAGGTAGAACCATTAAAGCTGATCATCCTTGATGAGCCACCTTCCATAATTCATAATCGATCACACTCCGTTCAATCAACCCGAACTCTCTGATACCACTTTGGATTGGTGTCGCTTTGTACTGTGGTTTTTTACCCTTAAGGGGTTTTTCCACGTAAAAATCGGATTGCCTTCTTGTGTGTGATGATTTGCTTGTTGATTGCCATTGTGGTGTGTTCCTCGCCTGCTTTGATTGCTTCCGCTGTGGGGCTCCTAATCCCAACAGGTGATATCAAAGCTAAAAGTTGGGAAGGAGGCAGAGAGAATCTGAGGCGAGACATCAATGGCGACTTCTAGCATGAGATTTGTTGTGGAGAAGGATTCCGTAAAAAAAAATATGGAAAGCGATCGGTATCTATGAAAGAAGTAAAGTTGAAGAATGTGGATTGGTACGCCAATATCTCAATCAGGTTTGTCGATAGAGATCGGGTTTGATCTGGAGCACTATTCATGGTGGAGCTGCGGGATTGGCAGCGGGATCTACAGTTACTCATGTGTGGCACGCGCAAGGGCCACATGAGTGAGCGGCTGATAAAGGTACAAGGATGAAGTCGATGAGGCATGAGAAGTGGTGGAGCTATGATGACGACGAAGTAGAGATGAAGAGGTGCGTGGTAAGGTGTTGCATGAAGATTTGAGTCGTGATGGAATTTTTTGGGCTTTGACGCCTCAAATCTTAGAGCATGAAGACCACCGACTGGTCGGTCACGATGGAGCAAGACAGCAAGGTGGCTAGAACTTTTTTGGGCCATCCGGCCAGCCGGCCAACCGGTCGGCAGTTTTCTTTTTGGAATTGGTTTCTTGTGCGGTTTTGTGCAAGAAGTTTCTAATTCCGATTTTCTCCTATTTAAGGAGATGTAATCCGATATTAGGGTTGTTGCTTATGGGCCAAGGGATTGAGAGGGTTCTAGGGTGAGAGGAAGAGCTAGGAGGAAGCTTGGAGTTCTATGGGTTGAGGGAAAGGGATGAGTTTGTCTTCCTCATGTGAGAATTAGCTTTGGGTAGTTTGGGATTTCTCTTGTAGGCTATGATCCAGGGTCTTCTTCTATAATCTCTTGTAACTTCTGATATCATAGTGGATTGGTGTTGCTTTGTGCCGTGGTTTTTTACCCTTGAGGGGTTTTTCCACGTAAAAATCGGATTGCCTTCTTGCGTGTGATGATTCGCTTGTTGATTGCCATTGTGGTGTGTTCCTCGCCTGCTTTGATTGCTTCCGCTGCGGGGCTCCTAATCTCAACAGATCCTTTATACCCTACTATTAGGGAAACCTAGTTACCTTCTTAATCTACGTACTCCAATCGTCTAATTCTGTCCACTAGATTTGGATACCATCCTAGGGCCATCTCATACCACTCTTAAGCCTAGTGCATTTAGATCTTTATTTTCATGGTTTAATATAAATCAATAATTAAAACTCAAAGTTAATGATTGAGAATTTACTATTGATCTCTCGAAACAGATCCTGAGCAACCACAACATTTTCTGCAATTTGACGGCCCTGCATGAATGCACCTTGCCGTAGGGAGATTATCTTGGGAAGCAACAAGGATAGTACATTCGCAATCACTTTGGATAAGATTTTGAGAAGACAATTACAAAGACTAATCAGTCAGAAATCAATGAACTTATCTGGGTTGGCGCGCTTCGAAATAAGGCATAATAGCGTCGATGTGAGCAGTCTAGGAATTTTGACCTCCCCTGGAAGATGGAAGAGACCACATTTATAATATCTTCTCCAATAAAATCCCAACATGCAGGAAAGAAAGCCTCGAAAAAAACTTTCTGGCCTTGGGGCCCCATTCGATTGACCATAATTGCTTCGTGAACTTTTATATCACTTCAAAATGCACCTCACCTCCTTATTGCCAGACAATGAGACAGATTATATAGACTGGACTAGCAGGAATTAGATTCCCATTGGTGACCTACATGGCTTAATCTATATTTTTTGAGGTATGTTCAGGTGAGACCAGTTGTCTTATGAGCCGATTATATATATATATATATATATATATATATATATATATATATATATATATATATATATATATATATATATATATTTGCATTGGTAGGAATGCGATTTTCACCATCCTGTTCTGTACATTTTTTTAGTCATTTTTATGACATTAGTAGTCCAGAAGCCATGAACAACTTTAGCTGGGCCAAGCTCACTGGTGGGAATCAAAATCCGGCCAATTCCCTTTCCCTGATTCGACACAAAGATAGTTGTGGGAGGCAATGGGTATATTTCCTATTCAACCCATTTACTTTTGCAATACTTCTCTAGGTCTATTGGAGTTTAACTTGATTCCTGTGAAATAGTCTGTCTCATCTTGGTTGAGGTGTTTATATATACCCCTTTTTACAGATGTTATATGTAACCGAATGTGGAAGTAAGTGTACAGCCCACCATCATGGTTAGGCATGGACACAGCTACATATATTCCAGCCAGATTATCATTGTTAAAAGTTCATTTACGGCCTTACGAGAAACTAACTACTGGATTATAATCAATCAGACTTGACAGGTGTCCCTAATTGGATGAATCGGGTTTGTTCTATTATCACTCGACTTTTCGACTCCGATACTTTGATAGTAAGACAGTTTTCTATGGCTTGAGGTACAGGCCCTGACTTGGATAAATGTAAGATTGCACTTTCAGGTGATTGTACAGACACTGACAATTCAGGCTGACCACCTTCGTATTCTACTCGTGATTTTGAAAAAAAAAAAAAACGAAGGCTTGAAAGACTAAAAACCATTTTTTGATATTACATTGGTACGTCCTTGAATACCGTGCACATTTTGTATTTTTTAATTCATTAAAATTTTAAAATTTTCCTTTTCTAATGATGGCCCAACCTCCCAAACGGAAGCGGATTGGCTGGTGCAGTGACGTCATCAAGTTATGTGGGTCCCACCATGAGGTACTTGTTATATCCAAACCGTCTGTCCATGTTTTGGTATCCTTTTAAGGCTTGAGCCAAAAACTAAGATAGATCCAAGGATCCAGTGGACCACGCTGCAGAAAGCAGTGAGAGATTGAACGTATACCATTGAAACCTTCTTGGAGGTCTCAGAAGTTTTGGATCAGTCTGATATTTATTTTTACCCTTCATCCAGCTCTGTGTTACCTTATGAACAGTTTGGATGGTCAATAAACATCATGAAGGACCCTGGGTATGTTTTAACGGTGAGAATCATTGTCCCCACTGCCTTTAGTGGTGTGGTCCACTTGAGTTTTGGATATGACTCATTTTAAGTATCATGCAACAAAATGATCTCTCCAAATGGATGGACGGTTTAGATATACTAAAAACAGCATTGTGGGGTCCACATAGCCTTAATCTTCTTTGAGCCGTTCGTATAAACAAGGACTGCGCACTCGCTCTGCGTCCGCCACGTCCCTACACCAGCAACGTCGCTGGTGTAGGGTGCACCAGACAATCCGCTTCCCTGGCGGACATGTCCTATGGAGTTTTATTGAAATGATTTTATTTTTTTTATTTTTTGAGATTTTTTTTATGCATCCAAAATTTCAGGGAGGCGTTGCTGAGTAGTTATTGTTTGGCCCACTTTTAAATGATTTTTGGATAGATCCAACCCGTCATCTTGTTATCCACTTAAAAATCTAACGGTCATGACTGAAATAGGTTTTTATTGCAAAAATATTTTTTTTTATTTTTTGAAATGATTCATCCCATTGTCTCATGATCAAATGGTTGCGACCGAGATAAGCTTTTATTAATTCTTTTTTATTTGTTACAAATGACCTCACCTTTCATTTTGAAATCCAATGGTTACAACAGAGACCAATCTTTTTTGGGATAATTTTTTAATTTTTTAAAAATGATTTGACTCGTTTCATGATCTAATGGTTGTGACTGAGATCCAATTTAGCTGGGAATATTTTTATTTCTTGAAAACAATCTAGCCCATTATTTCATGATCCAATGGTTGTAGTCGAGACCAATTTTATTAGGATTCTTTTTTAATCTTTTGAAAATAATCCAATCTGTTGTTTCACAATCAAACGGTTGTAATCGTAACCTATTTCTATCGAGATATATTCTTACTTTTTATTGGATAATCACTGCACTTGCTCAGATTGGAGGGCCATCATTCTTCCCAAAACGGTATATTTGGATAGTGGATCATGTGGGCCGACTCTTCACATGTAGGCCCATGCACTAATAGACAAAATGAGGCCCACACTTGGATGAAGGAGTCCGATGGTCAAATCCATATAAAAAATAAAAAAATAAAAAAAAATTGAAAGTGGATTGGCTGGTGTACCGACATTGCTAGTGTAGGTAAATGTTAGAGGAGTGTGTCAGTCCTCAAGCACCACCGTGAACATATGAACAATCCAAAGAAGATAAAGGTTTTGTAGGTCCCACAATGATGGATTTAATATATCCACACATCGTCCAGCCATTTGGTGAGCTCATTTTAGGGCATGATCCAAAAAAAGGAGTCCCATCCGAAGGTTAAATGGACCACACCAAAAAAGGTTGGCGGAGTGAATGTTTGGCCTTGATCCATCTTCTTTAGCGGGGTGATCCTGCTGGACAGGTTGGATGACATATACATGTTCACATATGTTTTTGGTCTAGTTGTAATAACACTAGAGGTGTTTTCATTAAAAGCATTTATCAAGCATATCCATGATCGGCATTAAAAGAAAGCATATATCTTTCAAAAGAAAGCATGTATCCTTCAAGAGGCTTTTACTTATATGTGTTCAAATGTATATGTCTGACACAAGTCCTTAGTCACATTCTAAGGAAAATTACCCTTAACTCTAAGGCAAAGTCCAATGAGTTACAAGAATAGATAAAGCATAAATAAATAAATAGTGTCAATAAATAAAATAATCTAAATGCATTAAAAGAGCTAATGAGTTTGAATTAGATGAATTCATATAAAATGCAGTTAAGAAGACTTGGGCCAGTATAGGGCAGACCTGAGAGTGTCGGCTAACATGAAAATGAGACGTTTAATGACTGTCAATCTAATATGTTAAGTCACTTAATACAGGCCATAAGAACAATAAAGAAAAGTGTTCACTTACAACCTATAATGTATGGAGATTTACATTGTTCGGCAATATACCTACTCTACATAAGTATTTAGCTTCCACTAAAATGATATAATTGAAGAGTACAAGTACAATTCAAGGATATGTTGCCTCCTAACATGGTTGAGTGTCAATGTAGAATAGTAGTGCATATAGAATGCACAATCATACATGTAGCAAGCATGAGTGCATGTCAAGTGAATAGCATGCATGGTTATGTGTGTGGACAATTATATATGTAGATCTAGATGGTGAAATGATCAATCTAAATAACGGTTAAGCTAAACATGTCATCAACCCTTAATTAATCAAATGAGTCACAGACTAGTCAAGTGAGCCGTGGGACGATGAAATGGAATGGGCTATGGACCATTCAAAAGGGTCATGGGCTATTCACTGGGCCATGAAATGTCCCGTGCATGGGTCATGAAATAGGCCATGAAATGGGCCGTGCGAGGGTCATCAAATGGGCGTGTAGGTCATCAAAGAAGTCACAAAATGGGCCGTGCGAGGGTCATCAAATGGGCCTCATGATGCATGGGCTATGAGCTAGATAGAAATGAGCCCACCATTTGGATATTATGAGCTAGTCGGGCTGGGTTATCGGGCTTTTGAACAACCTAGTCCAAGCCTGGCCCGTTTTTAAAAGGGGCTTATACTTTAGGCCCGAACTTAGACCAGCGAGCCTGATATTCTAGTCCAAGCTCGGCCTAATGTGGGCCAGGCCCGAACACCCGTCAGGCCAACCCGGTCCATTGACAGCCCTAAACACATGTAATGAATTGCATGTGTTTTATACAATGCACGTGCGACATTTAGTTCATGGATGGCATGTGTGGATGATGAATGCCATGGCCCACATACTGCAAAAGTGAATGGCATGCGTATCTAGTTTGACATGTGTGGATGATTAGTTGGACACACATGCTCGTGTGACGCATAGAAGACACGTTTGAGTACATGGATTACTTTCATGCCTCACACATGTGATGAATTTGCAAGAATTTCTTGAGTGCGTGTACTGGACACATGTAACAGGTGTATGATGTAGCACACTGCAGCTGAATCAACGGATGGCTAAGATTGCTAACACGTGATGACTACCACTATGTGAAAAATGAGAAAAAATGACAGCTAAAAATCGTCGTTAAATACAAATTAGCCACGGATAGCTCTGACACCTATCTGGGTCTGCTCCATCAATTACAAGCTAATATACACACAAACACGAGTCTGTCCAAATGGTCAAGTCACCCATATTAATGCCTATAGAAAATAGACAGCTTGATCATTATCTTAATAGCGGTTCCCACCTTCCAGGAACCTCCGCTCAATATCTGTTTTGATCCATCATAATGTATGCATTATATCCACACCATCCATCTATTTTGCCACACCATTGTAGGGAATGAACTGAAAAATGAGACAGATCCAAAGTTTAAGTGGGCCCAACCCCTGACAACGTGAATAAATAAAGTAAATCACAGTGGGCCCCACCTCCTAACAGCGTGGATAAAATACATACAGCACATTTGGCCCCACCTCATGATGGCGTCGAAGAAAACACATACATCACAATGGGCCCCAACCTTTGACGATGTGGATAGAACACATACGTCATAGTGAGCCCCACCCCATGATGACGTCGGAGAAAACACATACATCACAGTGGCCCCACCTCACGACGGCGTTGGATAAAACAAATACATCACAGTGGGCCCCAACCCTTGACGGCGTGGATAGAACACATACATCACAGTGGGTCCCACCCCACGAAAAAATTAGATAAAACAAATACATCACAGTGGGTCCCAACCCCTGACGTCGTGGTGAAAAAACATACATCACGGTGGGCCTCACCCCATGACGGCGTGGATAAAACACATACATCACAGTGGGTCCCACCCCATGGCGTCGTGGATAAAACACATACATCAGTGTGGGCCCCAACCCCTTGACGGTGTGGATAATTAAAACACATACCTCACAGTGGGCCCCACACTACCACATTTTTTCAAAGAAAATAAAAGTTTCATTCTTACCTACTGAAGAAGAAGAGAGGTTGCTGAAGAAGAAGAGCCTTTTAAGAGAGCGAGAGCAAGAGCGAGAGAGAAAGAGGGTGGTTAATCAATCGAGAGAGGAGGAGAGAGGGAGTGGTGCGAGAGGGTGGCTGGCGGAATGAGAGAGGAGGAGAGGGAGTGGAACGAGGGTTTTCTATTTGAGAAATTAAATGACGGTTTTACACGTCGTTTAAAAAGGCAGGTTTGAACGAATTACACGTTTTTCATATAGTATACTACAACATTCTAGAAACATTGATTGATAACTTGAATGCATAGGTTGTGTGATGCATATGGACAATGTAGCTGGACAAATGGATGGTACGGATCTTGAAGGGTTGGATCAACACCAGTCACTAGGTGAGATGGACGGCTCTAATCTGGTAAAAAGGATCTACATACGTGGAAAGAAGTGTTGCTTTCTTAAATATATGTTGCATGCAATTTGATTATTATTTTTTCTCCTTCAATAATCTATCACAAGTCTGCTTGCGTCCTTAGCTTGTGGTTTGAAAAAATTATCTTCTGTAATTGTCATATGCAAGCTAATGAGGTGGGTTTACAATTGATTGAAGAACTAAACATGGTCTATTGGACAGATGGCATTGATTTTCAAGATGCTGGAATGGTCCTACATAAGGTTGGTGTACCCTACACCAACAACATTGCTGATGTGGGTACGTGGTGAGCGCAAATGAGGAGAAGAATTTTGCTACACCGATGGATTGCGTATGCCGTATACGCGGTAATCCCAGCTGTGGGTGTCTTCCGAATATGGAGGAGTGTAGATTTCTTAAAGAGCGAGTGTCCCTCCTGTCCACTCCCTCTTCCCCGAGAATCTCTCCTAACTGGAGAGAGATTTGAGCTTGGAGATGCACAAATCTTTCCGCCATTTGGAACTTAGGCGGGTACCACAGTTGATGACTTTGATAAATCCATCCCGTCCAACCGTTTTGTGGGCTCATATTAGGAGGTGAGACGAAAAATGAGCCTCATCCAATAAGCAAGTGGGCCGCACTAATGGTAAAGGTGGGTAGGGAAACTCCTACCGTTAAAACATTTCTAGGTCCATGGTGATGTCTATATGCCATACATACCGTTCATAATGTCATTCCTATTTGGATGAACTGAAAACAAGTGTAATCTCTTCTTCAGCTTTACTTTTAGCATATCCCACCGTTGGTGGAAATTAAAAAATAAAAGCCAGAGAGATGAGAAAGGATATAAGCAACTTCTATACCATCTATTCTTTGGTTTATCTTGTCGATCTTCCCAATGCAAGTTTTCTAATCTTAATGGATGGACCACAAAATACCAAACCTGAGGAGATGTATTTTAGGGTGTGTTTGGATGCAAATCTGCGGATTGGGTACTACCCCTACTCTTCCTTGGATAAGAACGGGGAAGGGATCTGATGGGCCACTGTGTTAATGACACCCACCGTTCAAACCCAATTATGGCCCACTGCGATGGTTCGTTGCCATCCAACTTCCTCATAAGGTCACATAGACCTGGATAAAGGAAAAATAGTCAAAATACAAATATTAGCTTGATCCACAACTACTGTGGCCCCCAATAACTTTACATTGGTGGGCGTTTGATCCTCACTCTGTGGTCCACTTGAGCCTTGGATCTTTCTGATTTTTGGGATTGTATCATTTGATATGGGAAAATGTTTAGGATTGTATCATTTGATATGAAAAAATGGATGGACAATCTGGATAAAACCCATACATCACAGTGGCCCCTCAAAGCCCGCAGGACAATACCTCGGTCTATGTTAACCATCCATTTTAAAGCTGACAATCCATTTCAGTTCATCCAAATAGGAATGACATTATAAACGGTATGGATGGCATATAAACATCACAATGGACCTAGAAATGTTTAACGGTAGGAGTTTCCCTACCCACCTTTACCATTAGTGCGGCCCACTTGCTTATTGGATGAGGCTCATTTTTCGTCTCACCTCCTAATATGAGCCCACAAAACGGTTGGACGGGGTGGATTTATCAAAGTCATCAATCGTGGGACCCGTCTAAGTTCCAAGCTGCGGAAAGATTTGCGCATCTCCAAGCCAAATCTCTCTCCAGTTAGGAGAGATTCTCGGGGAAGAGGGAGTGGAGAGGAGGGAGACTCGCTCTTTACGAAATCTACACGCCTCCAGATTCGGAAGACACCCACAGCTGGGATTACCGCGTATGTGGCGTACGCAATCCATGGGTGTAGCAAAATTCTACCAGCAAACGAGGGTGTCAGTCCTCGAGCACCGCCAACAAATGAACCGTCTAAAAAGTATTAAGGTTATGTAGACCCCACAATGATGTATTTAGTATATCCACACCGTCCATCCATTTGGTGTGATCATTTTAGGGCATGATACCCAAAATGAGTACTATCCAAAGCTCAAGTGGACCACACCACATAAAAGGCAGGGCAGACAATGATTCTCACCGTTAAAACATCCTTAGGGTCAACCATGATGTTTATTTTTCATCCAAACTGTTTATAAGGTCACATGGACCTGGATGAAGGGTAGAAACAAATATTAGATTGATACAAAACTTCCGTAACCCCCGAGAAGGTTTCAATGGTAGACATTCACTCTCCACTGCTTTCTATAACATGGTCCACCTGAACTTTGGATCCATCTCATTTTTTATATAAAGCCTTACAAAGATCTTGAAAAATTAACAACGGTTTGGATATAACACATACCTCTTTGTGGGGCCTATATTACTTGCTGACGTCAATACACCAGCCAAGTTCATGGTGTGTGGTACACCAGGAAACCCACGTTCCATAAGGTCTGCGTATGCCCCATCTAATCAACGGCCTCGACAAATCTTGAAAAATGTGACTTTCTTTTAGTGTCAACAGTACTATACCACATCATACCCCTCAGCAAACCCTGTCCTACGGAAGAAGCTTATTCTACCAAGAACTTGCACATGAATCTGCCTCCTTTGATGGCTTTGTATATCTCATGAAAAATGCTACAATAGAAACGAATGGCTAGGAATTTGTCAAGTTTGGATGCCATATACACTGAAATCGGATTGCATACAGAGTTACTCAGCACACCTTTATCATACTGAGTAAACTCTGTTGGGCCTTCTATGAATGCATGTGGTTCATCCATGCTGTCCATCTGTTTTTCCAACACAGTTTAGGGGTTGAGTACAAAATTAAAGTTTTATCCATTTCTCCAGTGGACCACACCATATGAAACAGTCGGAATAATGTTTCCACCATTGAAACCTTACTAGGGCCCACAGTGATGTTTATTTGTCATCTAATGTGTTCATAAGATCACACAGACATGGATGAAGTTAGAACACAAATATCAGCTTGATGCAGAACTACTGTGGCCCCCAAGAATTTTTCAATGGTAGACATTCAGTTCACAGTATTTCATATGGTATGGTCCACTTAAGTTTGGGATATGCTTCAAATTTTGGCTCAATCCCTAAAATTATGGGTTAAAGTGGATGGACGGATTGTATAAAATACATAAATGACAGTGGACCCCACAGTTTACTCAGTATGCTTAGCATACCTCAACAAACACTGTCCTTGAGCCATGTACACCACGTTAGGCCCTTCAACAAACCCTGTCCTACGGGACGCAGATTTCTCGGAACCTAGGTGGGGCCCACCGTGAATATGTATGTGAGAAATCTACCCAATCTATCAATTTTGTGAGCTCATTTTAGAATGTGCAACAAAAAATGAGATGAATCCAAGACTCAAGTGGGGCGAAAATGTGAGGATTGAACGTCCACAGTTGAAATATTTGTTGGGCCATAGAATTTTTTTATTTTTTTGAAAAGTGGCCAAGAAAATACAAGAAGGAATAATTCTCGATGGAAAAGCAATTTTCACGTTAGGCGGTCTTTTCTTTCGGCACTCTACATGCGAATGGTCCATAATTTTTAGATTATCCTTTACGTTAGTACGTTTGAAACGTGTTTCACCCATCCTATTGAGCCTTTTTTTTTTTTTTTTACACCCACACCACATGAGCACTCTATCACATGATCTCAGAGTTGGGAGAGAAAGAGAGAGAGAGAGAGTCGTGAAAAGCAATTTTTGCTTTTTGTAGTGTTTTCTTTTGACACTCTACACGTCAACGGCCCACAATTCTCACGTTGTCCTCTACATGAGGAGGTTTTTTATATATATGTATATATATATATATATATATATATATATATATATATGGGTTAGTTCACACACCCCATTGTTACTACACCCACCACCCCTGTCAGTCACATCACAAACAATGTTAGCCACCCCCCATTGTGGGAATCGATAAGGATACCTCAGTGTTTGAAACAATGCAGTCTTCACTCAGCTTTACCACTGGAAACGTGTTTCACCCTTGCATGGAGCCTTTTTTTTTTTTTTCACACCCACACCACATGGGCACTCATCCCATGATCTCAGAGTTAAAAGAGAGCCTCTCTGCCACTGAGCTATAGAGCCGGACCCACCCCTCGTCACTACTCTGCTTGGTCCAGGTCAGCCTGACTGTGTCAGAGCTGAGCTGCTCTGACACAGTCAGGATGAGCTGGACCAATCAGAGCAACAGCAGCAGAGGTTCTCTATTTGTTTTTAACAGAGGATCCGGATTCACCAGAATGACTGTCTGAAAATATAATGGGACCCCTTTGATTTATAAATACAACCATAATAGGGTAGGAATCTACTAGAACGCTGAGTCTGGCCATACATGTCCATTTCCATAGGATATTTTATCATTTTAACGCATTTTTTACAAAATAAATATCTAAAACCTAAATAAATTCATTTTTCCCGAAATTATACAATATATAATAATTTATAGCTAATAAATTTATATTTTATTTTCACCTAGATTTTCCCAATATTATTGAGAAAAAAAGAAACACCAAAATCTGAAAACTTCTTGAGAAATTACCATGCCAAAGACATTCCGTCACTCTGGTGGTTAGCTCATGAGCCAACCACCCAGACAGGTACATGAATTGCGTTTGGTAAATTTCACATTTCCACCCAGACAGGTACATGAATTGCGTTTGGTAAATTTCACATTTGCTCAAATGAATGCCTCTGGCCTATTCTTATAAATACCCACTAGGTTTTCCTTCGGACCCATAGCTTGCTTTCTCCAACATACACAGAATACAGTTGTTGCCATTCCCATCACAGCCATTTCTATCTTCCCTGCCACTCATGGCTCTTATTTTGGGAAATGGCCACTCAGATGTTCCTACCAAGAATCAGGTGGAAACGAAAGGCAGAAAGGAGATCGGTCGCGGTTGTGCAAATTATCACCCTAGTGTGTGGGGTGATCGGTTTGTTACGTTGTCTTCGGATGAGATGGCAAGTAGCTACTTATGTCATAGTGAGGCTGAATCCAGTATAAAGCTTTGTAAGATAAATTTATGTTACAAAACTTTTTGTGGGGCCACTGTGAGGTTTTATTCAAACCCAACCCATCCATCATCTACACCCCATTATCTCCTCCTTGGGGCCCAAAAATCATTCAAATCCAGAACTCATGTTGGCTAAAAAAAAATCAGGCCACTCCAAAACTCAGGTGGGCCAAACCATTCAAATCATGCCAATAACCTTTAAAATCATTTTTTTTTTTTTGTCTTCTTGAGTTTTAGAATGACCTGATTTTTTAGTAGCACACTTGAGTTTTAGACACGACTGATCGTCGGTCTCTAAGTACGTTTTGGGGGACAGATGATAGACAGATTGGTGGGTATATGGTCATAGATGGTTAGCCTGAGTTTTGGCAGCGAGAGGCGATCATAAGGAGCATATGATCATAGATGGTTAGAATGACATCTATAGATTATGGTGGGCCCTGAAACAAGTTTCGTAGGTGAAGTTTAACTTACAAGCTTTGTAGTGGATCTGACTTCCATTTTTTTAACCAGAGAAATGTGAAAGGAAGCCTCTTCTATCTTTAAAATATTATGTTTTACTAACTATAGTTTTTGTAGTTGATACCTTAAGATTAGGGTCAAATTTGACTATTTACAATGTTGATACAGAAGATTGATGTACAAACCAAACAAAGGGCTGAAATACTAAAGGAACAATTGAAGAGGATGCTTCTAAATGTCAGTGATTCTTTGCAAGAATTGAATTTAATCAATGAAATTCAACGTCTTGGGGTTGTCCTATCACTTTGAAAAAGAGATTAAAGATGCATTATATAGGATGTACGATGATCATATTAATGGTGGCAATGATGTTAGTGATGATCTTCATGCCGTTGCTCTCTGGTTTCGGCTCCTAAGGCAACAAGGATATAATGTGTCATGTAGTAAGTTTTTGTGCCAACACTTTTATCATTCTCAAAATTGTTTAATGCTCAAATTTATGTACGCATGTATAAATGTGTTTGCGCATTATCTACAAACACATTTCATGCACCTATGCATGTGGACACAGAAACACATGAATTTGCATGATTGTGCCATTTCTACTTGACTAGAAGTTCAGTTTACTATACAATCTCTTGATGACAAGCATAACAAAGTTCTATCAATTTATTCTATTATCTCTTGATAGTTAGCATAGTAAAATGTTCGGTTGCAAAACAGATGTGTTTGGAAGGTTTAAAGACGAAAATGGTGAGTTTAAGGCAACATTAAAAGACGACATCAGAGGATTGTTAAGCTTGTATGAAGCCGCCTATCTTAGCACACGTGAAGATAATATATTGGATGAAGCCATTAATTTTACCACTGAGCAACTTAAGTCAGCAATGTCACATTTGAGCTCTCCCCTTTCAACCCTAGTACAGCTAGCTTTAGATGTACCACTGCACAGGCGTGTTGAGAGGCTACAATCAAGGTACTACATCTCAATCTACCAACAAGAGAAGGAGCGGAATGATGTATTATTGGAGTTTGCCAAGTTGGATTTCAATATGCTGCAGTCTTTGCACAAGAAGGAACTAAGTGACATCTCAAGGTATGTTTCGAGAGCAATTCCAATGTTTTCTTTTCTTAGCTCTCTCTCTCTCTCTCTCTCTCTCTCTCTCTCTCTCTCTTTCTTTTTATTTTATTTTATTTTATTTTTTGGAGCAAACCACCTATAATTGTTTTAATGAAGCGGAGGACAGACCTTGAACCTGGACCGTAAGCTGATCTCTACATCAAGGAAGCCTCAACACAACCATAAAACAAAGGTTAAAAAAAAAAGGAGCCAAACCAAGGCCAACCATGCTTGCACTTACATACATCCTCTGGAACCCTAGATAACTCCATTGTTTCCGAGGCCCACCCGATCCATAGCAATGCAACCCCAGCTAATTCTAGGAAGTTCAAATAGACTACTAAATAAGACCTTAACAGCCCTACTACTACCAAACCTTGCCAAACGTTTTAAATAGAACAACTCACTATGCCATATAATAACTTCTGCTTCAACCTGGTTTGATTCCACTATGACAGCCTTGAGTACCAATTTCAGCTTCTTAACCAAGCTAATTGATATGTCTTCAATTACCAGGTATGGAAGAATTTAAAGTTCCTGTCCACTTTCCTGCACCACTGGTTCCTCAATTTCTATTTCCAATAAGACTCTCTTAGAGTTGAATGTCGGGCAATTTGGGTTGTGCGCCTCCTCTTTTGCTACACATCCCTGATCTGATCTTGACATTAAGTTAGGACATGTGCCTCTTGGGTTGAAGGGTAGGGGTCTAGCCTAGATTATATGCCCATGTTGGAAATGGGTTGAGCTTGAAGTAACCCTTACTTGATGCAAACCTGAGCTGCTGACCCTTTTGCCGAGCCCAACTTCCATTACGAAACCTAACAGTAGGTGCTCCAATGATAATTACTTAATTAATGGGTTAGGTTATTGAAAACTTTTTTGAAAATGGTTGTGGAATGTAAATTCTTCAGGTGGTGGAAAGAGAATGATTTTTCAAGAAAGCTTCCATTCATCAGAGATAGAATAGTGGAGTTGTACTTTTGGGTATTAGAAGTGTATTTTGAGCCACAGTATGCCCGAGCAAGAAGGATGATGACCACAATAATATCTTTAACATCAATCTTGGATGACATTTATGATGTATATGGTACATTGGAGGAGCTTGAACTATATACTGTTGTGATAGAGAGGTTTGATATTTGCACCTTTGGTTCTTGTTTTTCATTTATATATTCTCATGCCATGTCTGAATCTCATGAAATGTGAATTGGTACTTAATTTTCAGTTGGGACTGGGCAGCCATGGATCAGCTAGCTGATTACATCAAACCCCATTATACTGCGCTTCTAAATGCAGTTGAGAAATTTGAGGATGAATTAAGCCAGGAAGGGAAATCCTACCGTATACCCTACTTAAAGAAAGCTGTGCGTGTACACAAATCTACTTCTCAAAATTCTTTTAGGGCCCATTTCAAAATTCAGTTAGGGAAATGATTTCTTAAATTTCTAATGTAAGGATAACATGTTTTGATTTATTTTTATTTATGTATTCATTTATTTGTATGCATGTAGCTTACGGTTTTGGCCAAAGGCTACCTAGAGGAAGCGAGATGGACCAGTGCAGAGCACATGCCAACATTGGAAGAGTATATGAAAATTGCATTAATCACTAACGGCTATCCCATGCTTACTATAGCATCTATGGTTGGGATGGGAGATATTGTAACAAAGGAAGCCTTTGAGTGGGCCATTAATGTACCTAAGGTGGTTGAGGCTAGTGCTGCCATTTGCCGTCTCAGGGATGATATCACATCAAATGAGGTACGACACACTGGATGAAAAACACTACACTAATAATGCATGCCTTCTTTCTAGCATGTAGATTTGAAGGTTCATTAAGTGCACATTGAAATGATAGAAAAAAGGTCTTAATATTATTTTATTTTTCTCGTAATTTTATCATTTTATCGTATTTTTAATTTTTTTTCAAATAATAAATGAACAAAAATGAACAACCAACAACATATATAATGCGTCGTATCCTACAGGTATATTGAGCAAGGGCTCCATGCAATATTCTAATAAGATATTTTGAAAGATCCTCACCATTTACTTTATGGGTCATTGATCAGATTGTTATAAGAGTTATCCAATGGATCCTATTCTGCACGGCAGCCCATATTATTTTTGAACATATCCAAGCTTAGCCAGAAATTTAGGACTACAACCAATAGCTCATAACTTAGTTGAATACAAGCACTTGATTTTCATCTCTCTTTTTTCTAAGGAATTTTAATATTTTATCATCTACTCAAGGCCTTACCTGATGAACAGTCGAGATCACCTGCATGTGTGCTTTTGAGTCCCTTATCTCACGTTTATGGCCCACCTTTTTTTTTTTTTTTTTTTTTTTTTTTTTTTTAAATGGCTATTCTATATTATCTTCTTTGAGGGAAAATATAGACATTCGGGCAGAGGCCACAACAAATTAGGCCCCGCCTATCGTATATATCCTATAAAGAGCCACCCCTCGATCACGAACCATATCCCACATAAGCTCTAATGATGCTTATCTGAGCCTCCAGACTGAAATCTTCTAAGAACCCCAATCCCCGTATTGTCTAAAACTAGCGATCCCACGTTTATGGTCCACCTAAGTTGGCTAACATTTTCTTCTTTCTAACAATGTTACTTGAAGTTCGAGCAAGAGAGAATACACGTTGCTTCCGGAATCCAGGTCTACATGAAGGAGTACAACACCACATATGAAGAAGCGTGCAATATCTTCCTACAGAAGACTGAAAACGCATGGAAAGATGCTAACATGGAATGCATGGATCCCACTCCTGTTCCCAGGGAAGTGATCAAAAGGCCCATTAATCTCGGACGTGTGATTGAACTCTTGTACCAGCACAAGGACTCGTACACCAACTCAGCTTTTGAGACCAAAGAACATATCACAATGGTGCTAGTGGACCCTATTCCCTTTGAGACAAGGGCTTCTACATTAGGGTGTGTTTGGTTGCACTGAGTATCATGAAACGATGTGCAACTAGAGGTATCCTCACATATATAATATGCATTTCTTGTATGTGTGGCTACATTGTAATTGACCTCTTCTATGAGATGGCACATGGAGAACTTATCGCTCGGTATGGGAATGCATGCATACCATGGACTAGTGTGATTTTTTTTTTTTTTTTATTTTAAATCAGAAGCTTGTATGAGATTAAATGATATATATATATATTATCTTCAACTTTAAATCATGGAGCTTCTTTTATGATTTCTTATTTCATAAATAATGGGTTGAAACACAATTAATGTATGACTTATCTAGAATATTTTTATGGAAGGTTACGGTTACAATGACTTAAGTGTATTGTGGAATAATGGTAAGAAATCAAAATATCATTTTCCATCGGTCTTTCCAATGTGGTTCTACATTTATGAAAGGTAATCAAAACATAAATTATTGAATGATCCTTGTAAGTTGAAGGAACATTTCTTCTTCTTCTTCTTCTTCTTCTTCTTCTTCGTTTTTTTTGGTTAAAAGACAAAGGAAAATAAAGAAAAAAGATAAGAATCATTTAACGCTATCAAGACATGGTATTACTTAGTGCATATTGATAGCAAAAGGATAATTGATGAGTTTTAAATTTTTTCTCATTTATTTATTTATTATTTTTTTTAAAATCATTAAAAAAAACTTATGAGTTATAATACAAATTTTTATTCGATACAACAATATTAGGATTTATGATGCCATAAGATAATAAGATGGATGAGTGGAAAAGACATGACTGTTGGTCACATGGAATGTACTTACGTTGCAGACACAAGTGGACCTGATCTTTTTCATTTATGTTTGTTGCCACCTGATTAATGGCTCAAATCATGATTAAGTGCAAACGTTCGATTCACTCCTGAAATACTTGTGGAGAGGAAGCGTTTAAGAAACATCCGAAGAGGAGTGAAGAAGCCATTATGAAAGGAGAGTTATTTGATATATGTTAGCACCATATGATACTTGTATGCACCCATTTGGATCCTCCTCATTTTTTTTAGTAGCCCTAGAATAAGCTCGAAAAACATATGGACACAGTGGATTTCTCACATACATCATGCTGGACCGATTTAGTTTCCCTGAACACAAAAGCCTTTGGCAGGAAATCCACGTCAATTGGAAGCCATGGGGCACCAATAAACACTTTTTTTTTTTCCAGCTGTGCACATATAACTCCCTAACACTCCAGTTCATATGGGAAATTACTCATATATATATATATATATATATATATATATATATATATATATATATATATATATATATATATATATGGTACTATGAGGTCGACCTCATTGGAACTTCCCTTGAGGTCAAGCTGTGTGGGGTCCACCGTGATGTGGATCAGACATCAACACAGTGAAACACGGTGGTGAGCATTCCTCTCTCTCTCTCTCTCTCTCTATATATATATATAGGGGACCCCACACAATTAGAAGCAACGCACAAAGCAAAGCACATGCTGAAAACTTTTTCTCTCATTGTGGCCTGCCCACATGAATCAGTAATGGGCCTGATTTTTAGGCCCTAAGACAATTTTAACGTGGCATCTAATAAGCATCTTGTTCGGGCAGCTAAATTTTTTTTTCTTAATTTCCTACCATGATATTGGCAGGAATTGAGCTCCTCATGGACACATGCCTTTAACTAATTTGATTTGATGGAAGGATAAAACAGTGGCTCTTTTCATTATATATGATTGGAGTGAATTCAATATAATAATCATGGTAGGCCCTAAAAAATCAATGGTGGGCATCATTCTCTCCCAAATTTTTTTCATTGTTGTAGTCTACCTGAATTAAAGATTAGCTTGATTTTTTAGATTTAGGCCTACCATAGGATTACACATCTAATTGTCAAAATTACACATCATGGTGGGGCCCTTTAAAAATCAAGGATGGATGTCTGTCTCACACTCTTCTCAAGAAACAACATTTATTCCCAAAAGGCTAGGGAAATCTTGAGTCCAACCTGTTGTACCAAAAGTTGTTGTCCACCAAGAGGATCAGTCGCCTTCTAACAAGTTGACCCCACCATGAGGATCATTTAGTGCAATTGTCAACACATCAATTGGGCCACACCATATAAAACAACATCTAAACATTGGTAAATAGCAAAACATAGGTGTGATATGCTCAATGAATAGCTGTGACAGAATTTTTCAAAAGGTAATGAACGTGATGGGTTCAACCTATAGCTATTAGATGAAATGCATATTGTATACACATGAAAGGTTGGAAGTTATATCTAGTTGGACATGCATTAGCGTAAAGTCCAGTCGATTGTACTTGAAACCTAGAAAAAAAATAAGTTTTATGGACACACCCCCTTGATTTTTTATGGGCCCACCATGATGTAGATCCACTCTGACCATTGGATGTGTAATCCCATGATGGCCTAAGATCCAAAAAAATCAAGTTGGACTATGATTAAGTGGGAAACATCAAGAGAAACAGTTAGGAGAGACATGTGCACCCTTAATTTTTTTTACAAGGTCCACCATGATGATTATATTGAAACTCTCCAACCATTAAAAAACTTAGGTTTCGAGTAAAAAAAAATTAGGCCCATTGGTGATTTAGGTGGGCACATACTAATGTCACACATAAAATAGTGAGTGGTCAAATTTTCAAGGGAAAGTCAATTGGTTACTTTCATAGTTTCTGTACATTTTGGTTTAAGCCCCATGGGCAACTAGATCAGAGATTTGGATGGTCTAGATCTCCTTAAAACTCTGCCATATGTATAGCCGGATAGTCCCCACCATTTTAACCTTCATATAAGGCACCAAGCCATAGATTAAATAACTGAGTGACACTGTTATTCAAGTTAGTACCCTAGAAAACCATCCATGCCCTTATCCACTAGCCACGGGGTTGTGATTGGGCAGATCTCAACCGTTGATTGTGGTGACCATAAGTCTTGGATTGGATAGGTGATCTGCATTAGACAAATTTAGTGTTGCTCTCATTCATTAGGTTTGTTGAGGAGTAATTCCTTTGGTAGTCTTTGATAACTTGAGATTGAACATGACAGTCATTGACCTGGGAGAGTTGTGGCTCATTGATCTCAGTACCCTTTAGACTATGACCATGGGACACACCTGTGGACATCAGTTCATGAGATGTATAGTCATCATGTGTTAGGGGACTGACTTGGGTCAAGATGGACAGTTTCCACTATCGGAAGTTGACTTGGTATTAGTTAATTATGCATTGCCCTTACCCTATACAAGAGTGTGAGTATGCCATGAACAAAGTATCAAGGTTGGGACCTTTAATCACTCATATTGGTGGACTGAGATCAAAGTCAATAGTCTGGAGGCCCATTAGCTTGGACTGTGATCGTGAGATCAGGTTTTGATAATGCATGAAAGATAGTTTGATCCTTAGATCAAAAGACGTGTAAGGGTCATTATCTTGACTGGTCGGCTTTGGCTCTTCCTACAAAGTCCATGTTGGAGTCAATTAAGTGTAGGTGGTTGAGTACTTTCATCAAGAGTCATTGATTCTTGCATGGGTCAACAAGGGATCCATTTGTTTGCTTAAAAACGTGTTTATAGCTTTGATCTGGATAGATCAAAGACTTATCAAGTGGTTTTTTCGCTGGACTCAGCACTCTAATTGTTTTTATCAGATATTTAAAGGGTTTTAACCGTTGAAGTTTTGTTTTAACCGTTAAAATTATTTTGAACACAATTAATGAGAGCTTGATGGCCCACATTCAATGGTCCACTTTTGATTGGCATGGGATATGATCATTACTGGATACTTCATGGAAGTGGAGAGATTGAATCATGAGTATATGTATGGATGAGGTGGATTTACGAGCTTAGTAGGTTACACCAAAGTACATACATAACGGAGCACCATACTGGGTGCACCCTTGAAACCCTAACCCCTCCTTATTTATATGGTCAAATGTCAGAGGAGAGGAAGAGCTAGCCCTGGACGTCCCTATCCCATGGGATATGCATGTTGGTGTGAGGAAAAGAGAAAGTTTGTGGTCAGAGAGTGAAGATCCATTCCATCCTCTTTGATTGTCCTCATGCATGTGTGGTCCATTTGTGTGGATGGTATATGTCTTCCTCCGCACCTGCCAGAGGATTAGACATTGGGTTATCTCGATTCTCGAATACTAGGATAGATCAGGGAGGGATTCCTTAGTTTAGGAGATTGGTATCGACATATTGACATCACAGACATCCCTTTTATGCACATCATGTGTAGGTATGATCTCCACCATTTATGTCTTATTGCATTATAGAAATTTGATGTTATTTCAAATCATTCTTTGGATGGGTCCCATGATCAAATTATATTGTACTATATACCGTTGTGTTTGTATCTTAAGGACCTAACAAAGTGGTACTAGAGCAGTCTCGTTTTGTAATAACCATCAATTTCTAATTTAATCCAGATATTCCAGTGATGTTTCTAGTTGATGGGAACCCATTAGATTTTTTTCATTTGAACGAGGATAGAACTGGTTTTCGTTTCATGTCGATCGGATTTTTGCCATTAGATCACCCTATATCTGTCTTTTGTGTGAAGATGTTGGGTGGTTTTAATGGCTTGTACTTAATCGGCCATGTCTCACCCACTGGTTTGTCGTTTGGTCCCATATTCCACAGGAAAGTGTTATTCCTTATAAGAAAGTTTCTAAATATTCAGGATCTGACTTTTGAATATCAGATTCATCTAGAGTGGAATCTGTACTATTAGATCCTTGGTGTATTGATCTCACCCGTTAGAGATTGGATTGTGCTGTAACTTAACAATTAGCCTAAGTTTGATGTGGGGATCACAAATGAGGGTCTATATTGAGTAGTGGGGGGCATGATCATTCTCTTTTCTTATATCAGGCCCTATCTTATATGGATGATGGTCCGCAAGTCGTTTTAGACCCTGGCATGATAATCCAATGGATGTTAATGTGAGTTGTGTCCTGAGGCCTTACAAACTTTGACAGCACCCTAGTTGCATACTTGGATGTTTGATACAATGCGTGAGGGAGGACACCACAGTCTAAACAAATGCCTTGAGGTTGGCATTTGATTATGTTACATGCTTATTGTTGTTTTGTGACTGTATATGTGCTGGTTTCATGTAGGGTGTTGTATTGGCTGGCAACCATATGCCCTAATACACACTCTACATATAATGTCACTTTTTATGAATTCTTAAAGATTTTTTTTTATTATATTTCCCCTTTACTAATTGCTGCAATGGGAGTTCTCGATTGTGTTGGGGATACGACAGGACAAACTCCATGTCTATGTGCCTAAAAACATCATATTTCTTGGTACAAGATGCAAGAACACTAAATTTTAAGGCTTATGGTCACTAACATGACGAAGTTTGACACAATTTCTAAAGTTGTTTGTTCAAAGAAGCTCTTTGGAAAACTAGTCCTAGAAGCTCGAGTTAGTACGCATCTTAAATAGAGTACAATATGGCATACATGGACCTTCTCTACCTAAACCCGACCTAGAGGCTTTATATAAACCCCCGGTGATTTCTTCAAAGTTTGCAAAATGAAAAAGAGATAATTGGGATACCAAAGCAAAGGGAACAACCCTTTAGAGGTTGGACATTGTCCTGATAAGAAAGGCAATGGAAGGGTAAGGTCATATATGAGAAGGAAAGCTGACACTATTGAAAGTTGAGCCTTTTAAGACAAAGCGTCACGTCTTCTGTAAGCGACTCGCTCAGGAGGCCAATGTGAGAACGAATTTCTCCTCTCACCTTCCATGGATCCTGAGAAATAATACTTAGCATATCATTTGACAGAAGGCCTTGCATTTAGTCCCGTGCAAATTCCATCCAGCATTTTATAACAATAAGAAGGATTGGATTAATTCCAGCCATATCACATATTTCAATGCCAATGGTGTAGATTACAAGATTTCTGGTGGATTTTAAAATCCACTACAATTATGCACGTGTTTTATCCAAGCCATCCATCCATATGTGCCCTTTACACGTGGCATTCAATCTGCGTATGCGTGCAAGCAATTGTGATATATATGATCCCTTGTTTATAATTCGACAGTTTTTCAAATGAGGTATGAAATCAAAAGAAAGCATTACACCATGCCTGTTAAATGACGCAAACACAAAAATAGAATAGGATGAATATCATGAAATGAGAGAATTCAATTCATCTTAATCTCATGCACCACATTGGGATTAAGTGGGATGGAATTGCATTTGGTCCCACATTGATGCATGTGTTCTACTGACAGCCATCCATTCATATGTATTTTTTACACGTTACATTTGAGTTATATATCCGTGCAAGTGATCCACATCAATCGTGAACCTGGTTGTTGATTACAATTCCATGATCCACCAAACATAAGTTTCCCTTACCAGAGTTTTTTTTCTTCTGGAAAAATCTTATCCCAAGCAAGGATTGGATAGCCAAGATACAATGGTATTTCCAAACATGCAATTATGATGTTAATCTCATCTAATGCAATTCCATCCCATTTTGTCCCGCCGACCAAGCAGGCCCTCCCTTCAGGGGCATTCCTGTTATTTTGGACGAAGCTTCGTCCAAAGATAACATTTCAGTAGTTGCTTTTACGCGCACCGACGTTTTCCGAACTCTCGCCCGCACGTGTGTAGAAAGCACGCCGAAATATCTTCAAACGACAGTACCAGTCCATGTCTTTTCACGGACGAGCTATAACGTGCGCTGGGTTAAAATGCGCCACACCTAAAACCCGCGTAAAACACCTAAGCTCTGTGGGCCCCACCATACTGTAAATTTAAATCTGTATCGTCCATCAGTGGGCCCCAAAGAGCTTTGGTGTTTTATGCGCTGAGTAAAAAACGGGCGCTGTATCGGATTCCGGTCCAAAAGCCCCAACCCAGATGGCTGACGTGACAGGCCCCACTTGCTTGGATCGAAGACAAGGTGGTCCCACCCGATCCCGATCCCATTAGAGAGGAAGTGCATCTGTTCCACAGAAGCTGTGTGGAGCCCACATGGATGCCCGTGACAAATCCACTCCGTCCGTCAGCTTCTAAACATCATAAGAAGACAGAAGTTAAAAAAATTAGACAGATCCAAAACTCAGGTGGGCCACACCACACGAAACAGCAGGGATTGAACCCACCATTGGAAACTTTGTGTGGGCCACAGAAGTTTGTATCAGGACAATATTTGTTCTTACATCTTATCTATATGGTAGTAATCCTATGAACGGTTTGGATGGAATATAAACATCGTTGATTCTAAGAAGGTTTCAACGGTGGACATTTCCATTCTCACTGTTTCGTGTGGTGGGCCCACCAAAGCTTTGGATCTTCCTTATTTTGGATTCCTTGTCTTCTTATGATGTTTAGAAACTGATGGACGGAGTGGATTTGTCACGAGCATCTCTATGGACCCCACACAGCTTTTGGCCACAAGAAGGGGAACAGGCAATTCGCGTCCATCGATGAGCCCTGATCTTTTGGGTCAAAAATCATCTCAACCGATGAAATATAGCCCAAAGAAAAGAAAAATTTAGGATTGAGATATTTCAACCATTTCATTATTCCAAAGTTTAGAAAGAGTTGAAATACTCTATTCTAAGGATTTTCATTGGTACTTGTCCCCTATCAAGCTATGGCCCACCCAATAAACGGTTCAGATCATTGGAAGATGATCCAGGTCAAAAAGCTAAGCCCTGACGTACCATATTACAAGACGTAGGGATGTATCATATCAAACCTCGAACAGCAACGCCGAAAATCGGATCGCCAAACGACACCGATAGACACTGACTTGCTTGCCACTTCATTATATCTCGATGGATCGTCTAAGAAGCATTCTCTTGTAGCTGTATTTATGGATGGCTGCGGGCTCTTTATTTCAATGGTAGGGCTATCTATGGATCGGGTTGGCCTGACGGGTTAACGAGGTTGGCCTCCCTTGGACCGGGTTTGGACTAGAGTATCAGGCCCGTGGGTTGGGTTTGAGCCTAAAGTATAAGCTCATTTTTCAAACGGTCCGGACTTAGACTACCTGTTCAAAAGCACGACAACCCGGCCCGACCTAACTATATATTTTAATTTAAAATTTAAATTAAAATATCTACCCTCCTTTCAAAATTTAAATTGTATACAAATTTTTCCTAAAAACTCATCTCCTTCTTAAAACTCTTTTTATTTTTTATAATGTGTTGATGATTTTTTTCACAAAGGATAATTTCTATCTATGCAAAAGGCCAGGCTTGGGCTAGGGCCGGGTTCAGGCTGAACCCTGCATTTGTACCTTGGGCTGGGCTTGCGCTTGACTATTATGGCCCGTCACGGGTCCGGGCTGGGTTTGGGCATATGTGGAGAGAAGCAGGCCGAGCTTGGACGGAGCTTGGCCCGGCCCTAACCCCGCCCATTGACACCCCTAGCCAGGAGCCCTCTTCAGAAAACATTTTGATACTCTGGCGGAGTGTGGCATTTGATGGACAGGCACTAAGAGCAGCAAGCGGATTGCCTATGACCCTAGGGCTGAGTGGGGCTAATAGAGATGTCTGAGACAAATCCACTCCGTCCATCTATTTTGAAAGATCACACTAGGACAAGATTCTAAAAATCAGGCAGATCCAAAACTCACGTGGGCCATACCATATGAAACAGTGGGGATTGAACGCCTTGGTGACAGAAGTTTTGTATCAGGATGATATTTGTGACTATAGTTTATCTGAGTGGTAACAACCATATGAACGGTTGAGATGGCATATAAACATCATATTCAGATCCAGGAAGGTTTCAACGGTGGACCTTTCTGTTCCCACTGTTTGGTTGGTGTGGCCCACCTGAATTTTGGATCCCCTTAAGTTTAGAAACCTAACCTATTTGTGGTCTTTAAAACAGATAGACAAAGTGGATTTGTCACGGACATCTCTGTGATCCCCACAGAGCCCTGGCACAGCTGGTGTATCTCTGTGCCCATGTCACAGGCAATTTAAACAAAATTAAAATGTCTTTATTGTGGGTCCCAATTTGGAGGGCTCATAAATTTGAAAGTATGCTGACCTATGTTTGCACCTGACTGATAGGTGGGCATCCAACGAAGTAGCCAACAATAAACAAAGCTGCAGCCGTCCAAAGCTAGGTTGGACCATCGTGATGTTTGTGAGAAATCCATCCCATCCATTCATTTTTCCAGCTCATGTAACAGCATGAGCCCAAAAATTAGGTAGATCCAAAACTTAAGTGGGCCACAGGACAGGAAACTTTGGGAATTGAATGCTCACTGTTGAAATTGAAACATTGGTGGGGTTATAAAAGTTTTAGATTAGGCTAATATTTTTGTATTTCCAGATCATCCTAATGGGAATGACCTTAGAAAGCGTTTCAATAGCATGTAAGCAATTAGTGTGACGGCCTATTTGGATTTCTGGAACGGGCTGCAAAGGGTTGTAAACACACACTTTCCCATAGAATTCACTCGATTGGATGCATAATCTCTCGCTGTATTTTAGTCCCTCGAGAACATCACTGTAGTGAAGATGTGAATCTACCTTATTTTGCACAAATCCAGTATTATTTAGGGTTTTTTCTTTCAACGAGGATTAATGGCATAGATGTGAGGTACATACATCAATGAGGACCCTAAATTTATAATCTTGCATTCTGGAGGTGTATCCAGTCACAATTGAGGTCGTGCCCGTTTTGTTCTGGTTCTCCCGATTTACTATTGCAAAAGAAATTGATTCCGAGTAAATCACAACAAGAAATGAACTGCAATCCAATCTATTTGTGGAATTCCCGGTGAATACTTGAAAGACATATAATTATTACGAAAATATCACTCATTACATAGAATTATACGAATCCAAACAGGGCCTGAACGACCCATGAAGGGTTTGGATCCCATATAAACACAACGGTGGACCCCGAAAGGGTTTCAACAGTGGGCATTTTACTCCCCACATTTTTATCCTATTATCTGGGGCGATGGATTTCTTACAAATGTCATAGTGGACCCACCTACCTTTGGACGGCAAGAACTTAATTTCCGGGTCGCAGGCAATCGGCTTCCCTCCTTAGAGATTAGACTGGTTAAAGCGGACGGAATTTTGATTTTTGAATAATATGTAATTACGTATCTACAGCCAGTGGTGCATTTGATATGATTCAATGCATGCCACGAAAACATTCTATGAGCACCTGCGTCTCAACCACCACACTCCGCCAGAGTATCAAATCAACGGCTGGGATCACTGAACAAGCATCCAAGCGAAACAAAATGGGCAAGCCAAGACGGGCTTACCACCTTTCTGTTGCAAGTGGGCTCCACTTTGAAAGTGATCTAGATCGATTATCAGATAGCCCCACGACATGGGAGTATCCAGAACCCAACCAAGGGTGCGCACTGCACCACCGGTACACGTTAGCAAAGCGAGGACGGAAGGGGCGGGCAGAATCGCAAACGCCAGCTATCACGTGACAGAAAACGGCCAGAGAGAGACAAAAGGTCGACAAGCGCGCGTGAGGACGATCGTCCGTACGCCCCAGAACGTTCAGCCGCCTCCGTCTCACATCCCAACATAACGACCCTACGTTACACTGCATCAAATAGGGTATTGCCACGTGTAGCATTCTGCCACGTGTCTCTAACCCCACAGCCCCACTACTAGAGCCTTTAGAAAAGTTAATGTTGCCTCTGTACAAGCTATGTTCCACTGTCTGTCGAGGCCCACTGGGGCCCACATGATGAGTATTCCGATGATCAGAACCGTCCATATTGTGAAATCTATACTATAAAGCATGATAAAGAAACCGATCACTATCCATCGTTTGTAGATCTAAAAGAAAATTTTGGATGGGTAAGATTCAAATCCAAAAATCAAACGTTAAAAATCGTAACTGAAGTGTGATTATGGGATAATCCATCATCTATTATAGGGAAATAAAATGATGGACAGTTCAAATCACTAGGCCATCTCAGCATGTGGGCCCAGGTGGGTTGGAGCACACGTTGGATGCTGCATCGCGACAGAGGCAAACCGACCTTCTGTAATAAAACAGGCCGCCTCATTGCCTCTCTCTCTCTCTCTCTCTCTCTCTCCAGGGTTTCAGCTCCGTTTCTCTTCGAAGAAGCTCGATTCGACCCTTCTTTTCGCCTTCGATCTTCATTCCTCTCTATTTCTCCGACCAATATCTGCAGCAGAAATTTAAATGGAGGGAGGTTTCTCGTCGCGATTCTTCGAAGGACGATCCAACAACTTCGGATTTCCAACGACGGGTTTTCCAGCGCTTCTGACTGCAAATCTCCAAAACCGGGGTTCTACGGCGGAAATCCAACCGTCGGATCCTTTCCGCTTGGATCTCCAACGATCTCGCAGTCGAATGCGCTCAGTTTCGGACCCGTCAGCTGCGTTGTAGAAGATCATGCGATGTTTCAGGAGAAGAAGATGACGGAGAGCTCGAACAGCGCTGATCGACGGCGGAGAGAGGTTGATTTGAGATCAGGGAAGCTCAAGTTTCCGAAACTCGAACCTGTCAATGACGAGGATCAGATAATCCCAGCCGTTGGAAAAGGCCGAAACACTCCATTTGGATTTCCAACGGATGAGTTGCCGAAGATCTGTACGTCGAGCTTCCATCGTTTGCCGGATCTGCGCTCGGTCGAGCAGATTCCAGGACTCCATGGGTTTTCCACCGTTAGATCGGGGCAGAACCGCTTCCGATCTCTAGCCCTGCCCGCACCAGTCCCTACTCCATCACCTCCTCTTCATTTTCCTCCGTCAGTACACCCCAAGTGCACGTTACCACGGCAGCGGCGCAAGAGGATCAGCGACCTTACACGGAAACTCGAGAAGCTGATGCCCTGGGAGAAGAGGATGGACATTGCCACAATGCTGGAGGAGGCGCACAAGTATATCAGGTTCCTGGAGGCGCAGGTTAGCGTGCTGAAGTCCATGCCGCGGGAGTCCGATTTCGCGTCGCTGCTTGCGGCGCCTGTTAGCGGTGGCGAGGCGTTTGGGGAGGTTTTGGCGCTGGAGAAGCTGAACAGGCAGCAGCTGCTGCAGGTGGTTGTAAACTCGGCGGCCATGCAGGAGAAGATATACTCGAGTGGATGCTGCGTTTTCTCTGTGGAGCAGATGGTGGTTTTGAAGAAGATGGCGGAGAGGAAGGTGATGCTGCAGCAGATCATGATGCTTGGCTGAGAAGACATGGAAGGGAGAGGGTTTTTTCTTGCGTTGGTCTGCAAGGTTAGTTTTGTCATTTCACATACACTTTTTTATTTTGCATTTTATTGAGAATTTCTGTCTTTGCTATTGCTGCGAGCTGAGAGCAAGGGTAGCTTTGTCATTTTTCATTTTCATGCCCTTCTCGTATTTTCAGTTGGTTTCTTTCTTGGGGATTTTGTTCGTCTCTTCTTTTTGCATGATGATGAAGATGGTGGAGATTTTATGTATTTGACGAAAATACCCTTTCTATGTAAATGAACTCCTTTTCTGTTAATTACTGACACTGTAGTGTTCTGAAAATGTGCGAAGTGTTATGAATTGGACGAAATTGCCCCTGCCTTTTCATGGGCTTTGCTTGTCTGGTTTTTTTTTTTTTTTTTTTTAATTATGATATTTCTAGCGGTGAAAAGGGTTTGGTTTTACGAATTGGACGAAAATGCCCCACTGTGTTTAGTCCATTTTAGAGTTTGGAGAGGGTAACTAGTAATTCCGATACTCTGTTAGAGTACAACGCGTGATACGCGGGCACTAAGAAATTGTGTACATGACATTAAGTCAAATTAATAGACTAAATTGTGGGACCCACTGCCTTCTAGTCTCGGTCTAAAAATCAGAAAGCTCTGATTCGTGGACACTTGTTTACTGAACTAGGGCCATTGGATTTTTTCACTTTTAACCGTCCAATAGATGTCCACCAATCCTACGGTTGGTCCATGATACATACCCATAACTTGGATAGTTTAGTTTGCAGTGTCTATGTAAGTTGTAAGCGCCTGCGTATCATCCATCACACTAGTGCCAGAGTATCGTAGTCAGTGAATTTCCTCATCAGAATGTCTTATTACGAAATTACCCCTGCGTTATATAATACACCGCAATCCTTTCAAAAATGATTTCAACAGTTCAATGTGAGACCAGTTGGAAAGTTTGCTTTCAACGCTTCAGATTCAGCTACAAATATCATCGGTCAGAACCATTCATTCGACGTGAGTTTCTGTCTCTGTTACACGTCAATTATCAAAGAAAGAATGGACAGTTCTGATCATCCAAATATCTGGGCATGTGGGCCCCAGTGATTATAACCCCAATATGGAACTACATCGATTGAAAAACCTTCTTATAAAAGGCCCGTTTTCCCATCATTCCCCGTGCATTGCGAGTACATTTCCCATCAAGCTCCCAAGGTGGGCCTTCCGTACGGATGCAATATGGGATGGCCCACTCAATAATCGCGCGAATACGTGCTTTTTTTATAGGCACATTTCACACTCGCCATATCATTGCACGTAAGGACATGCCATTTGTCCCTTCGTATTTGGCAGTATATGAAAAGAATTACGGAGACAAAAGCTGCAAATCATTAAAGACAATGGCTCTGATGCTGACACGTGTCTCGTTTGTCTGGTAATTTCAGTGGTTACGTACTCGGGCTCCAGCCCCAGCTTGCCTGAAAGAGGAAAAAGGACGTGTTTGGCTATGTGCGGAGGAAAAAGCAGCTTCCTCTTGCTCTATGTTGGCTGCTGATAATTTTCCTTTGGCATGAAAATGGACTTTTGAAATGAGATTTTATCCGAATCTCTCTCTCTCTCTTTATGGATTTTTTTTTTTTTTTTTTTTTTTTAAATTCCTAATAGTTGTGCATACTTTTATGCATGTTAGAAAAGGAAAAGCATAGATTAGTCACTTCTTCTTAGTGGGTGTTACACTTACTGTAGGGCCCATCTTGATGATGTGCTGTATATCCACACCGTCCATCCGTTTTTCCAGCCCATTTAACGACTTGGTCCCAAAATTTAAGCATATCCAAATCTTAGGTGGACCACACCATAGAAAAAAGCAGTGATTGAATGCTTACCATTAAGAACATCCCGGGCCCACTGTGAGTAGATTTATAAAGTTTATTTTCCATCCAACCTGTTGATAAGATCAATCGGACCTTGATGAAGGGACAATTCAAAGATTGGCTTGATCCAAAACTTAGCGTACAAAATCTTTTAATTGTCATTCAACACTTTTTCCAGTGGTGTAGTGCACTCGAGATTTTGATCTGCTTGTTTTCTTTGGACAACATCCTAAAATGAGCTGAGAAAACAGATGGGCTGAATGGATATGCAAATATTCATCAAGATGGGTCCCACACGGTAAGCGCAACACTTGATTCGTTGGCTATGAGTGTAGGAGGTAAGAAAATGGAAGGATTAACAACTTCCACGAGCTGTGAGTCTCTTGAATAATTAATATGAGAAAAACTTTGATACTCTGGCAGAGTGTGAGGGTTGATACGCAGGCATTTAGATATTACTTTGAAATTGCACACATAGCATACATGCGTGGTCAATTAAACCGTTCAAAGTGCCGGGTGTAGATGTATTGGAAAGGAAACATTAAGCTTATTTTATTATCATATTTTTTTCAGAGTGGATATTTCAACATTAAACATTAGTGAATATTTATTGGATGGTTAAAAATGAAATGTATCTGATGGTCCTATTTCAACATTCAAGTGCCCAGGAATCAGCTGTTAGGATCGTTCAACCAATCTGTTCTGTAGATTGTGCCTCACAATCTAGTCATTTCAGAGTGGCTGCATATCAAGCATCATGCTCAGCCTGAGTATCATGTAACTCCTCAATTAATATTTGGATGAACAAAGCCCTTCCTATGGATTTAAATGGAAGAAAAAAATCTTGTGGGTCCTTATTGAGGATCATTTTCATTTCCTAAGGGTGTTTTGGGTGGACCCTAGCTTCCTGTGATACCTGTTGCAGTGATTCCTATAACTCAAAGCTTGGGAAGGCCCACTGCGATGTTCGCATGAAATTTCTTGTTCATCTGTTTGCCGGCTCATGTTATTACCGGAGCCCAAAAATGAGGCAGATCCAAGATTCAAGTAGGCCACAACAATTGAAACCTTTCTTGGGGCTCACCTATGTTTTTATGTCATCCAAACTATTTCTGAGCTGATTCCCATTAAGGAAAATGTAAATATTAGCATAATTAAAACTTATGTGGGCTCAAAGAAAATTTTAATGTTGGACGTTTAATTCACAATAATTATTGTGCCTTGGATCTGACTCATTTTTAAGCTCTCATTATAACATGAGTTGAAGAAATGTGATCAATTGAGTGGATTTTCACACAAGCATCATGGTGGCCCCCACCAAACTTTGCATTACAATAACTTCCTAGTATGGAATGTTACATGAAACTAGTGGAGCTCCAATAAACTGAAGCTCCACGTGCCCATGTATGTGGGAAACCACTATGTTAACCCAATCATGCCAGCTCATGCCAAGATAAGAGCCCTAAAATGAGGCTGATGTAAGACTCAAGTGGAACACACAAAAAACATTATGGATTGATTACCCCCATTGAAACCTTCTTCAAACCCACCGGACTTTTGGATCAAGTGGATATTTGTGTTTCTGCTGTATGCTGGTGAGAATCATCCTATTAACAGGTTCGGTGGTTTATAAACATTGGAGAGCCTCGTAAAGCTTTCATAGGTGAGCTTTTTTTTTGTTTTTTTGTTTGGGTAGTTATGGAAAGCGGATTGCATACTGAGTAACTCAATTTAGCATACAGAGTAAACTCTATGGGGTCTACTATGATTTATGTGTTTTATCCCCTCTGTTCATCCATTTTAATAGATAACTTTATGGCTTGAGACAAAAAAATGAAGCATAGAAAAATCTTAAGTGGACCGCACTACAAAAAACAATGTGAATTGAACATGTACCGTTGAAAAATTCTTGGAGACCACGAAGTTTTGGATCAAGCTGATATTTGTTTTTTCCCTTCATCAATGTCTACGTGATCTTGTGAATAGGTTGGATGACAAATAAACATCACTGCGGGCCCCAGAAAAGTTTCAACGGTGGAAATCATTATATCCACTGTTTCCTATGGTATGGTCCACTTGAGTTTTGGATATGCTTCGATTTTGGTTTCAACCACTTACATGAGCTGGAAAAACGGATGGACGGTATAAATAAACCACTTACATGAGCTGGAAAAACGGATGGACGGTATAAATAAACCACATACATTTACAATGGGCCCAATTGAGTTTACTCAGTACAATAAGAGCGTTAGGAGGCAATCTGATTTTGGTATTTATATTCTTACACGCTATTTGACACCTTGAATTTGGTGGTAAATGAGGGTATTTCAAATCCAAATAGCTGCTTTTTTAAGTTTGGTAGCCTTGGATTTGGAGGTAAACCAAATTGAACGTTTTTAAAATCTACTTTTTGGTGGATTTTGAAATATGGGCAGAGATTCCAATATAACAAAGAGGAAATGCCTTTTTGCCTCATTTTTAAGGGGTTGGAGAGTCGCACATGTCACAATAGTGTCTCTAGGCTATTAATCCACTTGGACACATGCCACATTAATGACGTCCCAAAACAATCCAATTATCAATTGCAACACTAAAATCACATCAATAGAATGATATGAACCATTCAAACGCTGGGACACCTAAATGGCCGGATTAAAAAATGTTCATGAGTCGCTTGTTTATGATCCTTGCATTTGTGGCCAACCGAAGCCTCGAAATTTCCTCTCTTTTTGCAAAAGTTTATATTTTAATGGTCTTATTACAATTATTCTATCAAATATCACACATATATATACTAATTTGAAATATGAAATTTGATCTAGTTGATCAGTATGTGAATACCAATACAAGCTGTAAAAGGAAGATTTGGATTCCAATGCATTCCAAATCTAAGCTTCCGAAAGGGGCCATTATTGTTTCCTATGGCATGGCTGAATGGTGACTTGAATCTGCCTCAGTTTTAAGCTCTCCTTCTAACATAAGTGGGAAAAACTGATAGCTGAAGTGGATTGCACGTGGACATCCGGTGGCTGTTCAAAGCTTTGGGTTATAGGAAACTCCCCAACATGCGTCGTACAGGAAGCTCGTATTCAAACTCAAAAGTAGGGGTGTCAATGGGCCGGTTCAATCACCACTGTTTCCAGTGGTGTGGTAAACCTGAGATTTGGATCTGCTAAATTTTTTGGACCACATCCTAAATGGGTTGGAAAAACGTATGGATGGCGTGGATATACAACACATCATCAAGGTGGGCCCCACCTAATAAGTCCTGATACACCCATTGTTTCCTTGCCAACAACATGTCCAATCCAGGCAAAAAGTGGGCCCCACCAATGATCATCACCTAATATAAAAATCAGGCTAACCCACTAATTGATTGGCCTCCATTCATATTTCGTTCTGATCGATGAATGGATGGACCTGATATTCATTTCAGGTGATGATCATGATGAGTCCTACCTTGATCAACGAATCAGATCAATGGCTTAAATGTACTTCAATGCTATTGGTGTTTTATCTATCATTTCTTTTATTGCCATATGCATTCTTTTCTAGCCATTCCTCCTGCGCAATGGGCGCGAATTAGGTGTTACCCCGGAACAGCTTAGTGGGTGTAAATCCACTCCGTCCATCCGTTTCTACATGGATGATATTTTGTATATCCACTTCGTCCATCTGTTTCTACAGCTCATTTTAGGATGAGGTTCCAAAAATTATGCAGATCCAAATCTCAAGTGGACCATAGCACTAGAAAAAGTGTGATTGAGTGCCCCCACCATTAAAATTTCCAAAGAGCCCATGGTAAGGTTTTGGTAATGTTTATTTGCAATCCAAGCTCTTGATGATGTCTATAAGGTCTTGATGAAGGAAAAATATAAATATCAGATTGATCCAAAACTTTTGTGGCCCACAAAACGTTTATAATGGTTATTTATCAATGTTTCCAGTGTTATGGTCCACCTGACATTTGGATCTCCTTTGGGTTTTGGATCACATCCTAAAATGATATGAAAAAACAGATAGAGAGAGAGAGAGAGAGAGAAATACATCAATATGGCCCCACACAGTTAGGGTAACACCCACTAAACTGTTCCGAGGGTACCTCCTGCAACTATCCAACCGTACGTTCATACAAATGATAATTAGAAAAAACCTCCAAAATTAAAAGATCCTATCAGTGGCCCACAAATTAATGGTTAAAGAATAGGATTCAAGTCCAAAGGAAAAGAGTTAAACGATCAACGGTTGAAAACACCCAGGCGTATTTGCTAGACATGATGTAGATAGCATTGTACCGTTGCAAATTGCATGAGTTGCATGCAATGCCTTATTAGGCCTGCACACGGGTCGGGTTAGGGTAGGGTTGGGCCTAACCCTGGACCGAACCTAAATATATTTAAAGGTCCGGGTTTTGGTCCGGGTCGTGACCGGGTTGGGTTGACCCAACCCTAACCCTACCCTACTTGTAAAAGGGTTAACCCTAACCTTACCCTACCCTATATGCTAAACCGGGTCGAGTCAAGTCGGGTTAGGACAATGTTTCTATGGTGTGGTCCACCTAAGATTTGAGTTAGCTTCATTTTTAGTATCATATTCTAAAATGATCTTTCAAAATAGTTAGACGGTGTGGATTTAAGACACATAGTCAGGGGCCACCCACCTTAGTGGATCCCAGATGTCACCTAATCCGCTTACTGTGAGTGTGAGATGAGCGCAGCTTTGGTGAGAGTCGGTGAGACCCTGGAACCAATCATGTGGGTGAGACCCTAACCATGAGGCTCACCTCGATGTATATATTGTAAATCCATGCTGTCCATCTACATTTTCAGATTATTATAGGACATAGTCCCAAAAAGGAAGCAGATAAAAGCTTTAGGTAGACCACACCATAAAAATCAGTGGTCATTGAACTCCCACCATTAAAAGATTCTAGAGTCCACCATAATGTTTATTGACCATTCAACCTATTAATAATTATATATAGATATTTCTAAAAGCAATAAACTTGTATAAACGGAGCGGTTCGGGTCGGGTGGAACGGGTCGGGATACACGGGTCGGGGTACGGGTCGGGTCGGGCAGGTTTGGCATGTACCCTAAACCGTACCTAAATTAAAAACGGTCCGGCCGCATCAACTTGGGACCGGACCGTTTTGTTAGCCGGGTCAGGACAGATCGAGTTTCTATCGGGTCGGGTCGGGCAGGTTGGGCGGATTAACAGGGGCAGATGTGCAGCCCTAGCCCTTATTGAAGTGCCTGGATGGCCTTCGCTCCACATGGTGGAATTTTGACAAAGGGAATTTTACAAAAACCTACCTAATTAATTAATAATTTATATTCCAATACTCTTTTAACAGGTTTTCAAAAAGCTACTACCTCATTAACTAATGTGATTATCAGTAACTGCCTTCTTTTGCATATATTTAACTACCAGTTTGGTGGGCCTGAGAGTAAAGGGGTCAGCTGCTTAGGTAGGCCCCACTGTGATGTTTATGTAAAATCCATCATGACTGCCAGGTGTATTACCTTATGTTAGGCCAAGGGCCCAAAAATCAACCCCCATGAAAACTGATGGGCCTGATTTTTAAGCCTTGGACCTAATGGTTGAGTGGATTTCATATAATCATCACTGTGAGCCCGTAAAAATTAAAAGTGAATGTCTTTCTCCCAACTGTTTTCTTTGGTGTGACCCACCTAAATAATAAATCAGCCTGTGTTTTTTGCTCTTGGCCTATATTGGAATTATGCATCTAATGGTGGGATTGCATACACATCACGGTGGGCCCCGCCAAAAATTAACTAGGGATCTTTCTTCCCTGTACACAGACTATCTAGAAAAAAAGGGGGGAATTATATGGGATGCTACTGTTGATTTTGACAGGCCTACTGTTGATGTTTAGATAAGATCCACTCAGACCATTAGGTATCTAGTCTCATATTAAGCTTAGAGATGAAAAATCATGCTACTCAGTGATTCACCACCCTTGATTTTTATAGGGTACATTGGTATAATTATATGAAGTCCACTCCAACCATTAGATTTCACACAAAAAATTAGGCATTCTCCTAAAAATCATACTCATCTATTATTCAGGTGGGCCACACTAATGGAAATAATTTGGAGGGTGATCATAGCTCTGTAAACGTTTCTAATAATGTGGTCCAATTAAATCATAGATGGAACTGATTTTTGGGCTCTCGACCTAACATGGAGCGACGCACCTGGTGGTCGGAGTGGATTTTACATAAATATCATAGTAAGACCCATCCAAGCCACTCACTCATTTGCTCCTACTGGAATGATAATTACATGGATTAATGAGTATTTTGTTGTGTATCCCCCGACCATATGAAAGCAGATTGCCTCCCACCCTAGGCTTGGGCCCACCTTGATGTTTGCGAGAAATCCATCTGGCCCATCCGTTGTGGTGGCCCCAAAGAAATAGATTCAAAACTCAAGTGGACCACGTGGCATGAAACAATTGGGATAGAATGCTCACCGTTGAAACATTCGTTAGGCCACAAAAGTTTTGGATCATGCTAATATTTTTGTGTTTTCAGTTCATCGCAATGGAATGATCAAATTAACAGTTTGGATGGCATATAAACTTCACAGTCGACCCAGAAAGGTTTCAACGGTAGGCCTTTCCCTCCCCACTTTTTCCTACCGTGTGGCCCACTTAAGTTTTGGGTCTGTCTCATTTTTGGGCTCATGTCTTATCATGATCTGAAAAAATGGATAGACAGGATAGATTTTTCACAAATATCATGGTGGGCCCCACCTACCTTCTGACCACAGGAACTTCGTGTGGTCTGTAACAGTTGTCCGCATCCAGACTATGTGGGTGCAAGTGCTGCTATTGAAGGAATTGGATTTCTCCAGCCATAGACAGGAAGGAGAGAGTGAATGGAGTTCAAAATCAGACCATAGTTTAGAAAGCCAAAAATTCAACTCGACTCGATATCCAGCCAAGTAAGGTAGACTCAAGGCTCCACCAAGTATTTATTTGAGTCAACTTGATATTTAATAATGACCGAGTACTCACTCTCGTCAACAAGCTTCCATGAAACTCTGCTTGAAATTTGGCTGAGTTGAGTTGACTCAACTGTGTTTCGAGTTGATCCACCAAATTTTAGACAACGATCCAAATGGGCTGGAAGGCTATGATGGTCTTGGATATTTTCAGAGTTGTGCTTAAAGTTGGGTTAACATAGGCCTAGTTAGAATGGGGGCGAAGTCCATATGTTCGAGAAGGTGGAGTTGGTGGAATGGATCAGACTCGTTCGACATGTCTGAGTCAACTCAGAGTCGATCATGTCAAATTCAGTGCGGCACCAGGAGCCAGATTTAAAATAAGAGTGACTTGGCCTGACTCAACCAAGTTGCAACTTGACTCACAGAGTCTTAAAACCATGGTCCTACTATCGAACTGCAAGCTCCCCGCTGAGCTTCACCAGAATGCATGTCCACAAGGGTCCCATGTGAAGAGATCGGTGATCAGACGATTCTATCTTACAGGATCTAAAATGATCTTAGCCATCCATATTTATTTGTTACAATCCCACATGGGACAAGAAATTTTTTTTTTATATTTTTGGATAAAAAAAGAGGTGAAGTTATTGGGTTGAAATCAAAGGAGAGAGAGAGAGAGAGAGAGAGAGAGAGAGAGAGAGAGAGAGAGAGAGGCTGCCTTGTATGCCAGATCTGTCCAATTTGAACCATTATTGTACAGATCAGAACCACCCATTATTGACCGTCGCTTTTGGTTTCAAGTTTTGGTTATTTGTGACCGTTGAATCTCACGTAAAAAGACTCAATTCTGACCATCAATTATGTGTCAAACTACGACCGTCCGTTCATCCAAACACGAAATTCCCAATCGCCCATTCAACCACCAACCCAAATCGTTCATGCACCATCCAACCATGCATCTAACAATCCATCAATCCAGCCAATGCATGTGACCATCCATCCATACGTGGACAAAGCCCTACACCCATCTAATATCCTATCCTAGCTGTCCATCCACATAAACCACTTAGATGATCAGCCCCTTTCGTTGATCCAACCCAACCTTCTGCAAGACCAGTTTGTCATGCACCCGATGTACGGTGTGCATCCACCCGAGCACAGACACCTCACACGTGTAGTGACAGCATGCGATTGCTGTTTTCCGTTATTGAATGAGAGATGCGAGCGTGTGAATTGGGAGTCCAGCAAACATGGTTACTATTTAGAGATTTTCTTTTATTATTTTATTTTATTATCTTTTACAAAGTGAAGAAAGAGACCCCCCATTCCAGCAACCATCCCTGCGATCGAAGCCGTCCATTCGGTGATCTAGCCACTCCAGCAAGTTTGGCCCATCCATCAATCTGACCGTCCCAAAATCCATTGTTCACCATTCCAACTGTTCAGCCATCCAACTGTTCATCATGTGGCCCACTAGTCCAGCGACTTATCAATCAAGACCGTTCATTAGCCAGACCACTCAGTGGTCCAATCAGTTCAGCCCTCCATCCAGCATACTCTCATTTAAGCCCAAATCCAAACTGTCCACGGCAATACCCTCTAGTAGTAGGTTGTTCTGTATGTTTTTTTTATAAGGTTCCAAATATTTTATTTTATTTTATTTTGCCATTATTACGATTTCCTGAAAATTTTGTGTTATGCAGGTAAGTTGTTTCAAATCAGTTTCTACTTCTATTTTATTAATTTTTAGGGAAATTGTAAGATAAAACAAAATATTTTTTTATATCAGGATTTGTTTATTTGTGCTTTGTTCAAATTTTTATATTTGTTTGATCAAAATCATATACGATTGATGGATGCACATGGGTAGGTGGGGGAATATTCTTAGGGCTCCTAAATATTTATTTTTTTTAAAAAAATTATGTTATTTTATTTTTCAAGAACTTGGATAGCATGCAATTAACTTGTCACCAGTTGTGTTTATTTGTTATCAGCTTTTATTGTATTTTATTAACAGATGATTATTCATAAAACTTAAAATGTTTTTTTCTTATATATAATGGTAGCTATTGCTGGTTGGTATGTTTGTTTATTATCAATATGTCATGTGTAGTTTATTTATGAATTTCTCTTTATATTTAATTAACCTAGTGATCTTTAATTTATAGAAACTAATGATTTTCTTTTCATCCTAATATTAAGATTTGTTATTTTTGTATACTTGTTTAAATCTTGATCTTGCCAAAATTGTGCAAAATCAACATTTTTGTATGTGGACGTATGAAAATTTCAGCTTTAGAAAGTTATTTTTTAAAATAATATTATTGGAAAGCTTTTATGTGGAGAACCTGGTCATGGGTTTCAAGACAACAGGTAAAGAGTAGGGCAATGTATTATCCCTTGAGTTGAAAGAACTTAAAAAGAAAAATAAGTTAGACTTGGCGACCCTTAGGGTAAAAGACCTTAAATCCCAGTTGGATCCTCTTAGCCTACTTTAGCCCGCGTTGATTGTGCAAGTGTCACTTACACAAGAACAGTAGGTAGATTTTGCCCAACTAAGCTGATTGTATGCCTCACTGTAGATCCACATGGATGAGCATGCACGAAAACTATAAGAGGCTAGAGTTAGGACATGTGTTGTATTCGCAAAGAGTTATGACTTACTAGTGGGAAAAAAAAAAACATTAAAAAAAAATTGCTGGTGTATTTGCACACCCCTTGTACATTGCATCATGCATTAGTCAATTAAGATCATGACATCTATTATCTTTGCATTTTGTTTATTCTTGTGAGCACTTATAATTCCACTTAGTTGTATTACTTGTCATGATTTTAAATGCTAGATTCACAAAAACAAAAACTACTAAATTGGTAAATTTATCATATTTGGACTAACTATTATATTTGAAAAGTGAGTTGTTTTTAGGAAGTATGTTATTTTTGGAAAGAAAGTTATTTTTGAAAAGTGATTTGTTTTTAGGTAGTATGTTATTTTTGGAAAGAAAGTTATTTTTGAAAAGTGAGCTAATTTGAAAATATTTTACTTAAATAAATTTCACTTTGTAAAGTTATATTTGTAGAAAGTATTATTTTTGAAAAGTATAAATAGTTGGAAACTTGTAAGGATTGACGCGCATCGCAACTCACCCTTGTTGGGATTTAAAATTTCATTTTTAAGATTTGAATTGAAGGATAGTAAATCAAGAAAGTGAGTGGAGAGCGGAGAGAGTTTTAAAAGTTACTTCTATTTAACTAATATTAGCCTCCTTTTGGTTTGAGTTTTTATCATAAAGGAATTGTAGTGGATGAGAGATTGAGTTTTAGTTAATGGTGATTGTATACTTATATTCTATATTTGTAAGGTGTATGTGTTGGAATAAAATTTATGTGGTTTGATGTAATTTGATTGTGAGTTATGGTTTATTTATATCTTATATTTGAGTCATGTCTTGGAATGCAGGATCGAGGTCTGGCCAACTCGGGTGTCAGATTTCGGGGCGTGACATTAGAGCTCAATAGCTCTGAACCTTAGACTTATTTTGTGGGACTTCACTAACCTTTTGATGTAGTTTCAAGTAAACAGTATGGACGCCACTATCCATGGGATGACTGAACCCCAACCTCAATTTATCAAGTCAGCACGAGCTCATAGGGAGATCTGTAATAAAGCATCTCATGCCCTCTTGTATAGATATAGCGTAGAGTTAGTAAGCAAAGAACCAAAGAGTCCAGAGTTGTTACGGCTACTCAACCAGTATGCAAATATATTTGAAGAACCAAAGGGACTGCCACCCGCTCAACATTGTGATCATCAAATTAATTTATCGTATGAAAGTAAACCTATCAATGTGTGAGCATATCGATATTCCCATTTCCAAAAAGGAGAAATTGAGCACCAAGTGTCCGAGATACTAATGATCGGGATCATCCGACCAAGCATCATTCTTATTCTTCTTTGGTATTACTAGTTCACAAGAAAGACAACTCATGGAGAATGTGTATTAATTATCGAGAATTAAATGAGGTAATAGTGAAGAACTCGTTTCCTATCCCAATGAGCGATGAACTCTTTGGACGATGTAAGTGGGGTGTCCTACTTCACCAAATTAAATCTTCATTTGAGATACCATCAAATTCGAGTAAAAACGATGATATTAAAAAAAGGGAATTCCGCACTCATGACAACCATTATGAGTTTTTTGTGATGTAATTTGAGTTAACGAATGCGCTAGCCAACTTTCTAGTTCTCATGAACAGCACCTTTCACAGGTATTTACACCAATTTCTGCTAGCTTAATTTTTTCGATGACATCTTAATCTATATCAAGGGGTGAGATACACATTTGTCACAACTGCACATTGTCTTAGATATACTCCCTAAAATCCGCTCTTTGTTAAGTGTTCTAAATGTAGCTTTGGAGGTAAGCATGTGGAATACTTAGGCCATATTGTATCTAAGGAAAGAGTTGTTGCTGACCTGAAGAAAGTGCAGCGCATGATGGAGTGGCTTCAACCCACCACCATTATAGCCCTACAAGGTTTCCTTGGACTCACCAACTATTATAGGAAGTTCGTGCGCAACTATGGGTAGATAGTGCATCATTGATGACCTTATTATGAAAAGACTCTTTCAAATGAGATGAATCAGCAGAATTATCTTTTGAAGCATTGAAAAGGGCCATGTCCACAACTCCTGTGTTAGCACTCCCTAATCGTCATTGAATGTGATGCTTCTGAAGCAGCGGCATGGGTTGTAATATATAATGCAAAAAAAGGCACACAATAGCCTTCCTTAGTAAGGTGTTTCCTGAGCATAGCAGAGGTTTTTCCACCTACAAAGAGGAAATGCTCGCCATAATTAATTACGCCATCACCAAGTGGAGACCATATTTGGTTAGGCAGCACTTCAAGATTCGAACAGATCATCGTAGTCACAAATATATGTTGGATCAAAGGGTAACAACTCCAAATCATAAAAAAAAAAAATAAATAATGGTTGTTTAAGTTAGTGGACTATGATTATGAAGTGATTTACAAGAAGGGCTTTGAAAATAAAGTCACTGAAGCACACTCTAGGTACACCATCGATGCATCATTAGCAGCCGCCATTTCCATGCCGATGACTCTTTAGTTACAAGATCTGGTTCTGGAGACCACTAGTAGTCATATATGTCTGGTATATATCACAGAACAAATTCAAGCTGGATCATCTCATTACGCTAAATACACCATTGAACATGGTCAATTGCGCTACGATCGAGGGCAGATTGGTATTAGATCCGAATGTGGAAGGTAAAAAGGTTGTATTGAAACAAATGCACGACTCTCCGGAGATCGGCAATACAGGTTACTTAAAAACTAGCAAATGCATTTGTCGATCGCCTATTCTATTGGCATGACATGAAGTGAGATATAAAAGATTATATTAATTGCTGCTTGTGATGTATGCCAAAGGAACGGAATGGAATCGGTTACTTCACTAGGACTGCTATAACTTCTGCCAATTCCTTTAAATGGTGTAAGCATGTGATATTGATTGGTTATCTCCTTCAAATTAATGATACACATGTGATATTTGTCATGGTCGATCGGTTGATTAAAGATGCTCGCTTTGTTTCCTTGTCACAGTCCTTGTAATGCAGCCCAAGTAGCACAAGTATTTATTGATTGCATTTTTAAATTGCATGGCATGCCTAACTCGATTGTTTGTGACTAGTGATGTAGTTTTCACAAGTGTTTTTTTAGAAAGAATTATTCAGTTTGCAAGGAGAGTTGGAGCTCTACCTATCATCCTCAAAGGTATGAACAAAATGAGCAGGTTAACAGATGTGTAGAGACCTATTTACGCTGCTTTATGGAATATCAACTACAACATTGGGTGCCATGGTTACCATGGGCTGAATGGTGTTAAAACACCTCCTTTCATGAATCCATTACGATAATGCTTGAATCCGTCTATGGATAGACACTTCCTACGATTGAGACTTATGTACATGTCACAACCACAGTCCTTCATGTGGAACATGAGTTGTTGAAACCAGATAGCACCCCGGCCCAAGCTAAGATGAAGACCCAAGTAGAAAAAAGGTGCACCAGATTCGAATGGTTTAGTTTTCTTTTGAATTTAAAAAGTTATTTTTCTGTTAAATTTTTGAATTGAATCCTTTGAATAATGTAAAATCTAAGTGGTAATTACCAAAGAATAATTAAGAGATTAGAAAAATCCTGAGTTGTTATGGATTATTATGGGTTGTTACTAAGATAGGATAGGAATCTTATGGAGATAAATACACCATGTATATAAGCATCTCTACGATTATCCATGAAATTTTAATGTTCTTAGGAGATGTTGTTCTCTCTCTTAATGAAAAGAAGAGATTTGAATGAGATTTCAGTCCTTGATTCTATCTACTTTATGTTATCAATGGGGATTGTTACATTATTCTTATGTGTGAACCATTAAAATTTTCTCTGCAATAGTTCACATTCGTATTTAATATCAGGGGTTACAATTATCAATTCAGTGGGAGTTTTGGACAGTAATCCAGAATTATCTGTAGTCAGTACAAGTGGAGCCCACCATTTGATGATATCAGAACTGTCCATGTAATAGTCCTTGCGTGGTGATTGCGGATGCCCATTTCGGCCTTTTCTTCTGTCAGAGTCCAAATTCCGCTATCCAAGTGGTTGGTGAGCCAAAGCATTCGATAGAAGCATCCATTTGAGCTGTGGGCCCCACCAATTCAGGCAATAAATCTCATACCATGCTGGGCCTGAAACTTTACAGGGTGTGGATCATGTTCTCAGTTTGTAGAAGTGGGGGCCCCATGGTTCAATGACCCAAACCATTGATATCACGGTCTTCACCAAGAAAAATACCCAAGATTGGAAGAGCCTAACCGTATGATATTTGGCCTTGTTTTTAGCTGAATATGAGCCATTGCTGTATTTCCTCCCTTAACCATCTATTTGTGAGCTGCCTATTTAAGGGTTAGGATTCTTCCAACCCGAGTCATTTTTACTTGCCTAATACATCCACATTGAGGCCCATAATATGGGCTTTTTCGGATCAGTAAAAACCATTGCTGATCCAGACGCCAATCTGGACTGTTGCCAAATGGACCACATCAGAAATATGGAGTAGGACAGACCCAAAAATCTCCAGATTGGAAGACTAACCCTTAGATCTTTGGCCTCTCCCATTGTCAGTGGACCATTTCGACTCTTTTACCTCATTCTTCTGTGGACCAATGATAAAAGCGTTACGACTGTCCAATCTGAGAATTTTATGGAACAACCTATCATCAGTTGGGCACACATTATGAACGGTCTCGATCGCCAAACCCCGCCACCCACATGTATGGAAACGTACTTCTCAGAAAACTCCACATATTGCTGTGGCCCAGGTACCCATAATTCCTCCTAAAACCGAAAGACAACTCAAAACATAAATGGCCAAAAAATTCCTAAGGGTGCGTTTGGCTGCACCAAAAAATCACGAAATTTCATGATATTTGGTTCAGCCAAACGCACCCTAACCAAAACTGTACCACGACAAAACATTCCATTATGAGCGACCACAACAAAAATTCCAATATATGTAAATTTCTAACCTGGTATCATCCAACATAGAACTAAAACCCAACTTCGACAACTGAAATTCTAGAAAAACAAATGCATTACAAAAAGATTCTAAAACAAAAAGAACATACACAGAGAAATGGTGTATAGCCTCCCATACTTCAATGCCATGCAGAAGCTGATATCAGATTCGTATCCTTCCAACCCAAGAGCATGGCCCCATCCTTCTCCACTAATGTGTAATTGTCCGAATAGCACCGTAGCAGGGACCGTATCACTGAGTTGACGTACCCGCTCAGCGGGAACTGCTGGAACCCAGCCATGCTCAGCCGGGACCGCCACTTACCAAGCAACTCGTGCCGTTCAATCCGGTCCTTCCCCTCGCAGGCAATCACATTCACAATGTCTTTTGCCAGGCAATGCTGCTCGACCTTGATCCTCTCCCGGCTGTCCCGTGGCAGCGTGACATCAATAGACTCAAACATAGCTGAGTAGTATTCCAAAGTGTTCTGGAACCGCATGAGGAATGGGGCCGTGTTCGTGTTTGACTCCTGCTCGACCAGCGTGGTCACCTTGGGGCAGAGCGACTTCACCATCCGGAGCAGCCCGTCCCGCGGGTTGTTCACATCGACGCTCTCGTCGGGCGTGTGGTGGAGCTGGAGCGTGAAGTTCACAGCGACTGCCTCTCCAGGCCGCACGTCCAGCATCTCACGGGTCACGTCCGCGCCAAAGACAGCAACCGGGTGGAACTCAACTGGGATATTGAACTTCTCAGAAATTGCGGCCAACTTCTTCCCAACTGCCTGTAAGCCATCCCCGCGTGCGTACCTCGCAACGGGGTCATCGATTCCGGTGATCCGGACTTGGGGCGGCCCACCTGGCCTAGCTGCCAATGCTTGGATCAAGGTGACCCATTGGGTCCCCATGGCAATCTGGAAGTCAATGATGTGCACACGGTCCTCATTTCGGAATGCTTCAGCGATCGCTCCATTGGCAGCCATGTAACCGAATTTGAAGTATGGGCAAATTTCGTAGAGAATTTGCATGTATGAGAGCAGTTCATGGCTTTCAGGCTCTCGGCACCTCAATGCTCGGTATATGTTAGTGCCAGAGCACTCCAGCCTTGCCACCAGCCCTTCCAGCATGTATGCACCCAACCGCTGGATGGGTTCGCCACTGATGGAAACGGCACTCCTGGCCTCGGGAAGTAGCTTTTTGAAATCGTCCATCCGGTTATCAGAGATGGCCCGTGCGCACTCCATCAGCAACTGTTTCACATCGACGAGCGGCCTGTCCTGCAAGTGAGTGTCCATCACTCTCTGACGCTTGTCCCGCTGGGCCCCACAAATTGTCTCTCGATGCTTGCCCGCGACAAACAGCTGGGACGGAACCACTGCAGGGGCCTCTTGAGGGGGGTCATGACTGTGGGCCCGTGATCTCTGATTCGAAGTTTCTGGCTGTTGATTCTCGTCAAAAGCTGAACTGGGTGTTCTCACTTCATCAGTATCAGGGCCCATGAGAGTCGTCTCTAGTTCATGGAGGGCGTACTTCATGCTGCAAATCGCATCGTGCGGGGATGATCTTCCAATTGAGTGATTGTTCAGGCCCTCTTGAATGATGGCGGGAGACGTTTGAAATGAACTGTCGATTTCTAATGAGCGTTTGCCTGAGGGGCTGATACTCGAGAAATTTTCTGTGGAGCTGTACTGCTCCTGGCTGTTGCTCAACGTAGAAAGCGTATCTAAATCAAAGTGAGTTGAAAGAGGCGAACTTGGTGAGCTTCCCGAGTCAAATTTCATGGGCCGAAGCATCCATTCAGAGTGTAACAGAGTGCTAGTGGGAGCAGCTGCAGAGGATATGTTTGTATTGGGTGGGCCGAACCTGAACAGCTGGTTTGAATCCATGCTATGCTATGGAGACAGCATGGGTTGTTCGTGACAGCCTGATCTGTTAAGTGAAAGAAGTTTGTTTTTCTTCCCCGTCTTTGCTGGAAAAACTACCTCGTATCTGAAGAGGGAACAGATTCGATCTGCGATGATAGACTTCTGCAAGGCGAATGCAATAGATATCATACAATGAACAATGATCTGTTGAGAGGGCCTCACATTATATTACCATGCCCACAGCACTGTGGGACCCACCTTTGGTGAATGTCAGAAGCAGGATCAGAGGATCCCATCTGTTGCAGCTTCTCTGAAGATCACATAGGTCTGGAGCTGGCCCACCTTCCCATTAGGGTGATCTTCGGGCAAAGCAGGTGTCCCCTCTGATCCAACGGTTGGTCTCACTGGAAGGTAGGCCCCACAGCATTGTTCTTGGTAAGATACTCCTTTCAATGATCACCTAGGTGTATTCATGCAACCATGGAATTCGTGAACACAAAAGTCTACCTTCACTACTAATTGAAAAACTATTCTCTACTAATTGAAAAACCATCCCATGAAAAATTGCAAATATAACTAATGAGCGATAGGAGTCTTCTAGCTGTTAGCAGCATATGCAACCCAATGCAAGAGAAGCGCACCACATCGTTATTTAACCTAAAAGCAGACCCCTTGAAATTTTTGGCTTGAATCCTGCTAATGGAACGCACCAGGACTCAAGGACACAAACTCCAACATGCCACGCATTTGCGAGATCAATACCATTCATCAGGTGGGTGCTACCATGTTGATGCCCTGGCCCAAAACTCGACCCAGTCCACTTCACAGGTGGACCACACATGCATGCACAGTTAACAGAAACAACCATGGTGATAAAACTCAGTGACTCGACTTGAAACTCGACTGAGTCAACTCAACTCCACGATTTTTAGCCAAGTCTTATGAAAAATAGCTGATGTGGATGACCTGGTCGAGGCTCAACAAGACTCGTAGATTCAGCTCGAAAACTCGGCCAGTGCTGAATACATGCAACCAGTGCACCCGACAGCATGCTTGGGTTTTGGTCTGGATATTTATGTACTTAACCGGTTTTCAACTATCTAAAAAATTTCTCCCCACACTTAATAATTCAAATTTTATTATCAAAATATGGACTCGACTAAGTAAAGACACGATCAAGTGTTCGAGTTAACCTGACCCGACTAGACATCGAGTCAAGTTTTCAAGTTCTTAAAGCTATGGAAACACCCAATCTCCACATTCAACATACATATGCAGCCCACCTGATGAGTTGAATGGATTGTTATATTAAGAGCCCAAATTTCACACAAGGGGCAAGAAAGAAAAAAAGTTCCAAGTGGGTAGCATGATACCATAATTAAATTAAAGAAAACAAGCGTGCACATCCACATGCATCAATATATAAAGATTGCTGAAAATCAGATGCATGCTAGACTCAGTCTACAGCTTAGTTTTAAAATAGCATCCAACGCATATGACATTGACCAATAAATATTAGTCATTTTACCTAGCAATTTGATGCATTTTTTCTAATATGAACTGCCCACACGGAACTTTTTTTTTTTTTTTTTTTTGGTTAGTCATGCAACACACCCACCCAGTTAATCGCGGTACACACCCACCCGGTCAGTCATACGCTCGCACCCACTGGTGCGGTTAGCAGCGGGAATTTCACCCTGGTGGGTTTCGATACCTAGACCTCTTGTTGAAACTCCATGGAGTCTTCCAACGAGGTAAAGGCACGGAACTTGAATTGGTCAAATTGGCAGATGTTCCCTACAATATCTCACAATGAATCAGCAGGATTTCAAGAAGAATCGCTGATAAACTCGCTTGGGGTGCTGAGTGATTACAACTTGGCCAGACTTGTCAAGTCCATTTGCTGACTCAGCCGAGTCAACGTGACTCAGTGCAACTCAGGCCGAGTCGTCGGCTGACCTCGTAAATAAAAAGGTGTCATTAGGTGGTTTTTGAACCATTAATCTCATGCTAAGAGAGCATGAAGCTTAACCAGTTCACCGCACATTACTGCCTTGTAAATGCTATTTTATATTATAAATACAGACATAGTTTTACAACAATAGTATAAGAATTTTAATTATTAAATGCCGAGTCAAGTCATCCAAAGACTCATTTAAGCTTTCGAGTTGAACTCTGATCTCTACCAGCTCACCAAAGGAGCTGGAGACAAAATCCAAAAACCTTCAGTTGTCCAAGACCGGAACAATGATATTTTCTTAGATTTAAAGAAGAACAATTAAAACCTCCACACAGATGAAGAAATGACAGAGACATATTCCTAAGGCTGTTGCCCGTTTCCAGCATCTGTTCCTTCCCCCTTTTCAATCATGTGGTATGCTTGATTTCAGCAAATTTTTTGAAAAATATTCAAAAACTATTGTCCAAGTCCCCAATTTTGCTCAATCTTTTTGCAATCTTCATCAAAACCGTTTGCATGTCTCAGAGGTTAAAACAATCCACAGAAAGAAAAGAATGCTTTCTGCCAAAATGATATTCTGTTCATATCCGGTAGTACTTGAAATGAATGAAATTAGTTCTTGGGAAGGAAACACGATGACCCCAAAATGCTCAGTCAGTACAAAACGAACCCATCCCAGCAACAGATTGAACCACAATCAATTTGCAGGAACTACCAAACACTGCCCGGGTCATCAGAAGCAAAAAATGACAAGAAAGGAAGACAACTAAAAGCTAGTTTACTGCCGAAAGCATATTGGAACAGCAGAATTACATAACAAAAGAGCAACCAAAGTAGATGATTCATGAGTGGCATTCAGAACGAAAGTAGTAAAAGGCTCTTAATTACTGGTTTAGCCACACCTTAAACTAGGCTATTCATGTAAGGAGAGATTGATAATGCACTTTGTAGCAAATGTGCTAATACAGCACATACATCAAAGAAAGAACAAAAAAAAGGCCAATGATCTATCCAACATGTGACTTTAGGTTATCTATAACCATAATACTAAAACTCAGTGACTCAACTCAAAACTCAGCCGAGCCAACTCATTCAATGATATTTCGAGCCGAGTCTCTTAGAAACTCACTGGCAATGTACCCTGACCCAGTTGCGACTCAACAAGACTCATCAAGTCGGGTCGAAAACTCGGGTGACTCGACACAACTAAGCATGACTAGACTGAGTCACTCACCCAGTCAGCCAGGACCTTCTGTTAAAAATATTACCGCGCGCATCGTGGGATTCAAACAGATATGCCTCTTTGAAAATTCTAGAAATATCTTCTCCAATATAACTTGAAAAGATGATGGAAGTACTCAACTGCGTTTCATTAATGGGCAACAGAAATCATCCAAGAAAGGGGAAATTAAATTAAAATAAATAAATAGAAACTTATATATTTGGATGCAAATACAAAACAGAAAAAGCACATACGACTCTGTTCTTTCCTGTTTCCTTGCTGTTTTGAAATTTTTCTTGTCTCTTTCTTGTCTATGATCATGAAATCAAGACAAAAGTATCCAGTTCTGATTGAAAATTTCTTAGTTATAAAGAATTCAATCTCCATACATGAAGCATCATAACAGTAATGGTGGCCGTAATGGCGACCACCGTTACCGTTAAGATACAGGCTACAGCCTTTTTTTTCCTGAGAAAACCTGTTTTGAGACCATTACAGTCTGTTATGGGACCGTTATGGGGACGTGTAATGGTTATGGCCCATCCAATTGGGTGGTTACAGAAAGTCCAAGCAATGTTGCACAATCAACAGGGCAGAAGTCTTTCAATTGAAAACGAGGATCATCAGACCAGTGCGATTTTTGGTGAATGGCCCATCCAAATTACTACTCACGGACCAATGGTCCAGATTCATGATTGATAACTAAAGATGAGTTCAGATCTTCAAACAAAGCATTGCAGGTTAAGCTTAACCTACAACACAATGTATGGAGCCTAATGCATGCATGACATGTAATACCCCTCATGTTCTCCGTGGCACCCAAAATTCAAGTCAATCCAAAAGTCATGTGGACCAGACCATGTAAAATCATGCCTAAAATCACGTGGCATGCCTAGCAGGGCACGGCTTCTGAATTGAATGGATGGCATATAAAAACATGGTGAGCCCCACACAGACAATCGGGAAAGTTTTCAATGGTTCCATCCCCAACCCAACCTTTCACTGCAGTATGGCCCACCGTAGTATTGGATCGGCCTGAATTTTGTCCATCAAAGAGAACGCGAGGGAGCAGACATGATGGATGGATTGGATGCCATTCACACATCATGCTGGGCCCCACTCATCGTGTTGTAGTTGAATCTTAACCTACAAAGCCTTGTAGTAATCCAGTCTCAACTAACATATTAACTATTAGCACTGGATCCTTTCCTCCAAAAATTTAATGGTACACAGGTTTTTTAGGCCTACCCACATGTAGAACCCCACCACACATCCACAGACGTCCCAAAATGTCACAAGTGTTTGAGATCCAAGCCTTCCACAGGTGGGCCAACACATACAAAACAAACAGATGGCTAAGAACAAATGTCTCTACCCATCCATTCATTTTGTGCACTGTGGCCAACCTGAGGAATGGAAGGGCCTTTTTTTTAAGGACAGAGGATCTAGACAACACTTCAGTCAACCCAATGGAAAGCTCAGATCTCACACACTTGTGCCATATTGGCACATGTGCTTGCATGTGGATGTGAAGGGCTTTACACACATGTGGGCTTAGTAAGCCTCAGGCATATGATTATAAACACCGATTAGCTGATCCAGCCAGGTTGGTACAACCCTGACCGTGGGGTCCGTCCGCCTCAATGTATGCGTTGTGTATCCACACCGTCCATCCATTTTTCCAGCTTATTTTAGAACATGGTCCAAAAAAATGAAGCTGATACAAACTCAGGTGGACCACACAGTAGGGATTGAATTCCTACAATTAAAAGCTTTTTGGAGGCCAAAGAAGTTTTGTACAGGTCTGTGTGACCTTATCAACAGCTTGGATGACAAATAAACATTACAAGTGGGCCCTAGGAAGTTTTAATGGTGGGCGTTCAACAACCACTCTTTCCTGTGGTGTGGTCCACCTGAGATTTGTATCTGCTTCATTTTTTGTACAACGCCCTCAAATTAAACTGGAAAACAGATGGACGGCGTGGATATACAATGCATACATACATCAAGGTGGGCCCACTGCCAGGGTCGCACCCACCTGGCTGGATCTTTGGTCGCAGCTAATCTGCGTTCTACAATAATAGCTAAAAAAGTTTCACTTTACCCCCACCCCATAAAATGAACTGAGCTCTCTTTCTAATTTTAGTAATTAAATAGTCGAACTCCGTACTATTGCATTACAAATAAGAAGAAAGAAAGGGTGCATCAATAAAAAAATGTGGTGCAAATGTTTTTTTTTTCAAAAAATAGGATTTTTTTTTTTCACTAAAAAAACCTACAAATGCAGAGAACCTTATTTTCCTCTCTCATCGTAAACTCCGAATAAAAATAAATAAATAAATAATCAGAAAATGACAAGAAACCCAACAAAAAATAATAATAAACATTGCATTGGAATATCAGAAAATTACTATAAAAAGCAATAAAAAATCAAACCCTGTATTCGAATTTCAGAAAATTAACAGAAACCCAATGAAGAAAACAGAAATCAAATTCAAATTCAGAAAATTACCAAAAACCCAATAAACAAACATGCATCAGAATTCCAAACAATCACCAAAAGCCAACTAAAAAAATCCAGTTTTGTATTGGAATTTCACGAAATTACCAAAAACCCAGATACAAAAACTGACACTTGCAATCGAATTCGACGAAATTAAGAAAAACCTCAAATTCAATAATAATAAAAAAAAAAAACCAATCCCCTCAGAAAATACAGAAATTTCCAAGAAAAAAACATAAAACCCAATCCTTAAATTCCCAGAAAAAAAAAAAAGCCAAACACTCAGATTAAAGATAAAATTCAATAGAAAACTTGTTGTTTTCACCTGAAAATCTTCCAAAATCAGCTTCTGAAATCGAATTCCTTCTTCTCTCTTTTGCACTTCTTCTTTCCCTCCTCTTTCTCTATAACAGTAGGGACATTTCAGGAATAAGAAAAAATGGGAGAATGAGACGGAAAGCTAGAGAAGCAACTCACCTGAGCTTTTATATATATACATGCGGGCAACTTAACGGAAAATTCCTTCTTTATCTAAGTTCCGTTAGTTTCACGGCAAATAGGCGGTCAGTGACCGCGTTTTTTACGTACAGTGACGGCCGTGGCCTTCCCCCACCGACCACACGTACGCCCGAGTTCGTTTTGTGTCTGTCGCGATTTTGAATATTGTATAAGTCGCCACCAACTAGGGCCCACATTCTAAGGTTTTCATATGATTTCAACCGTCCATTTTCTCTTTCATACAACAAATAATGGATTTTTATAAAATCATACTCCTTGAATGATCCCATCCTTTGATTTTTAGTTTAAAATGTGTTTCTACAGAAATAATTTTGTACTTATTATTAAAATCATATGTCATATATTTTTAATTAATTAAATTTTAATAATATTTTTACATAATATGGACGGTTCCGATCATTTTAAAACTCATCATGTGGTTCCCAGTGAGTGACGACATACGATGAAGTATCAGTCGCGACAGAGGTAAATATTCCGTACACTCGCTGATATAAAAACATAGAACGCGACGCGCTCTGTGTGCGTTCCAGACCATTTATTTAAGGAGGAATTATATGGTACGTTGAGCCGCATCTTTCTACAGTACAAATCTATTTCATTTACTGACAAGCAGAGCTTGTTTTGGGATAATTAGGACCGTTGATCTGTTTTTAGCACGTGGAAGGACTATTGGTCGTTGATCTCCTTAACAAGATGATCAAAAGCTTTTAAGTTTTTGGCTATAAATCGTTAAGATGATAACTAAAACAATGGTCCTAACATGCGTCTCTGGGATTGTCACGTGAGGACATTTTTAGTGAATTTTCCATCCACGGTGGGCCTCATCAGATCAATGGTCTGGATTACCAGTCCGCATGCAGAACTAGTCAGAATTAAAAAGCTATGCTTGTTGTGTAAGGCTGCCCACCAAGTACCATATAAAATAGGGTTACTTCTTCCGTCTCCCACGTGATGATTCTGACCGTCGATCTAAGAAGGTGGAAACTCTTACTTAGAAGGATCCTAACCGTTCGCCCCTCACAGCTTTCATAGACTGTGAGAATCCATAAATAATAGAATTTTCAGCCTCATTTACTGTTGCACTTACTAGATGAACGGTCCAGATTATAATAGGTGGGCCACATATGTATTTTTTCAAGTGCTGGTTGTCCAACACGTATGGGGGAAGGTAGGCTTCAATTTCTCTTTATTATCTAGAGGCGGTCAAACAAACGTCAATCTGGACCGTTGGAATTACCGTTCAAACGTTCCAAGATGAAGTATTTTCTAAAGAGTTATGATGATACTGCATATAGCATCTGGGCAGTGCGAAAAAGGTGGGCTGCTTCATCACCTTAGAACAGTTTGATTAGACGGTTCGGAATGTGACACGTGGTAACTTTTTCTTGTTGAAAATTTGTACGGCCAGTAAAACAATACATTTGAAAGTAAAAATGTAAAATTAGCCATTTTTAAAATGACTTACGAGGAATTTGTGGCTGGAATTATGTGTAATAGCTGAATTTTCATGGTGGAATTCAGTTAATGGTTGATTTTTAGCTAACGATTGATGACTGGAAATAATGATGGAAATGACCAAAATAATGGCTGAATTGATGGCCCAAAATATTGATTTTATGGTAGAAATGGTTGTTTCAGCAGTAACCATCATGATTTAGTGCTTACATAACTTCTCCGCTGACTACCCACAACAATGACACATGATGAAGTAGTTACGTAACTTCTATAATAACTAACCAAAACAATAGACATAGGAGTAGTTACATTACCAACTCTCCGGCAACCCCGATGAAGTATATAAATAAGAGAAGAAATGAAGAGTTTCAGGCTCCTCTCACCAGCACAAAAATCCAGAGAAGAGCTATTTATTTTCATCTCTAATGGATGCTTATCTTTTTTATTTCATTTTAGTTTAGCTCCCCATCTGTTATTACCATGGGTTCTAGCTTTTATCTTTTGTTTAGTTTGTCTCTTCACCCTTAATCCACAATCACATCCTCAATCGCAAGGAAGATTAATCAATTTCGAATAGATTCTTACCACATGCTCAATGATAGTCACCTACACCGACCATCTCGCTTACAAAGCTTGATTTCAATCGAGCGACGAATAAACTGCATACCTCATCAACTCTCTCACCTACGAAGCTCGGTTCATGCTGAGTGACGAACAGATTGCCGACAATTCGCCCTCCATAGACTATCTTACCTAAGAAGCTTAGTTTCTATCAAGCGACGAGAAGACGACCTTCTTGCAACCAATGACTCTCTTGCCTATTGTTGGGGCCTAAAAGTTTGGCTAAGTCCCCCAGTGCAGTGATCTGTCTGACCAACGCAGAAACCATTGACTTTGGGCATGCCGCACAAAAGAAGAAAAGAAGGAAAATGATGATTAAGTTCTCTCGCACAGCAACAAGCTGGCCGCGCGTGGTGGCCTCAAACCCATTGTGCGATCATGCATGCACCCGACGCAGCGCCCCATTCAGTCGCACAACGATCCAAGCTGACGCACAGGCCACCACGTAACATCCCAGCCTGACGCGTAAATGGTCACACTGCCCACCAAGTGTATTGCGTAAAGCCCTCCATGGGGAGTTAACTTTTGTCATTCGTTGACTTCACCACCTTTCTCAATTATAAATACCCCACTCTACTATTTAGAAGGGGTTTGAACTTTCAATCTCTGACCGTTGGGTAATAGGAGTCAAGAACTTCACCAAATCCCTATTCCATTACCAAAATCCCAAGTTTGACACCGGAATCCCAATCCCGTCGCCGGAATTCCAATCCCATCGCCGGAATCCCAACTCTGTCTCCAAAATCTTCAATTCCATCACTGGAATCTCAATCTCATCGTCGGAATCCCAACTATATCGCTAAAATCCTTAATTCTATCATCGAAATTCCTCATTCCAGCCATCGACATGTGACAAATAACTCCAACATTGTAAAATCACTCCGGCAAGGCCCAGGGCGCGTCAACGCCACTCTCACCAAAGGAAGAAACAAAGAGAAACGAAAGAAAATGGGGTTAAGTCCCCAAGCGCAGCAAGCTGGCCAACCGACGTATCGGCCAGTGAGCCTCGTGCAGCAACGTAAGCCAACCTACGTGGTGGCTCCCCCAGCCCGCGCATCACAAGCGCTAGCACTTCACAGGCGCCCACGCGCCCAGATCACACCTCCTGCACAACAGCGCAATCCTTTGGCGCGACGACTCATCTATCCAACCCGGCACTTATGCAGCTCTTTAGTCAAATAGTGTCATCTATCATTTGGTTCCTCCACTGGTCCGCCTTCATTTTCAGGAATTGATTCTGGAGGGTTAGCCTCCTCATAATTTGTTTATTTTTCATCCACAAACCGTCAGCTGGAAAGCCCACTGAGCGAACCCATCATAGTTCATATACACAGCAATTAAAATAGAAACAAAACTCATATACACAAATGCCAAATAAAATGATGTCATATTGTGCAATGCATGGTGTATGAATCAAGTGGAAAGTCTGTCCACTTGTTTGAGTTGCACTCAATCAACCCGCATCAACCCTCTTAAGCCAGCATCAACCCTAGGGTAAGCATACATATATTGTGGGCATCCAAGATGAGTCATTGGGCCACCCGATACTTAAATACCTAGAGGTCATCCAAAGAGGTCCTCCAGGTACACATTATGATTCATGAGTTATGGTGCATGTAATGCACATGTCCAATTCACCATACCATCTCGTATCTATATTAGAGATAAATTACATCACATAGATCATCTCACCATATGAGAGGTAAACCACACAACTTAGCTTCTCGTGTCTCATGCCCCAATAATATGCATGTATAACAATTTATCATTACTTTTAAATCAACAGACCTACAATTTAGAACCCAACATCAATTTAACATGTATGCTATCTTAATTGAAATGCATAGGAAATATGGTAAGATCACTCACATCTTAATATGAATTCCACAAGATTTCAAAAAATCAGAGTAAATACCAAGTTCGTACACATAATTCATCATTCAATAATTTCATTCATTTGATTTACTTAATAAACTATTCTTTTAATAGTTTAGATTTTTAATTCCTTAAAGTTAGCTAATTGTTCAATCATCCAAGTTGGATTTCTATTTTAAAAGACTTTATACTCTCTTGCCCAATTCTTAAATTCTTTGAACTTCATGGACTTAGACTCATCAAGGATCAAATCTAGACTGTCCATTAAACATCAGATATTTGAATGGTTCACAATAATACCTTAATCCCACATCTTAGCCATGACGATCATCATACATAATGATTTACATGATTAATTTAAACTAGAATCGATCTTGATGGCCCATCGGATGATCTTATTCATTCCATTCACTTTTTATGATTCAGATCAGTGTATTGGATCAGATACATCCATTGGTCCACACAAAGATTACTACACAATCAAAAACTAGATTGACGTGGCCCACCTGTGGATCAGATCAATTTGAGATTTCTGGCCTAAGTATGGTTCGGCCTTAGGACCCATAAGATCTGTTCAGATCAAATCTGGCCCATCCAAATGGCCCCCATCAATCACGTCCCTTCTAATGATGATTTATATTTGATATTGGCCCACAAATCTATCCAATTGACGGATGCACGATTGGGTCCCTTCATGGGTTAGATTAAGAAAAACTATGCTAAACTAAATGTAAAAAGAAACTAAAGACTTACTGGATTGGAGCCCACAACAGAGATTTGCCTCTCTCTCTCTCTCCTCTCTTATTTTCTCTTTCTACGAATGCATTCTCTTCCTTCTATTTATGGAACTCTCTCTCTCTCTCTCTCTCTCTCTCTCTCTCTCTCTCTCTAGGTAAGATAAGATAAGATCTATCTTATCTAAAATTAATTTTAAAATTTAAATTTCTAACTAAAAGAAAAAATTATACTTTTACTTGTGGCAAACTTTTACCCCTAGTCTGTCCTCTTCACCAAGAGAGCCTAAACCAACCAGCCAACTCAATGCCTTATTTTGTTTATTAATTATAATTTAATTCTTTTAACCCCTCAAAACGAAACTTTAAGTGACCAAAATTTTGGGTCGTTACAATGTGGCTCAAATCTAAAACTTAGATAGCTGTTGTCGCTATGTCCGCAGGGGACTACTCAATACAAACAATACCAATACATATAAAATTATCCAATAAGGTTCAGAATGAACTCTAAAAGCAACTTGCCCTTACAAGAATCAAGTTAATGCTAAGGGCTTTCACCATTCAGAGTCGTTGAGTGTCCTACCCATATAAAATCAGTGCTTGAAGGATGGACTACTTGAGCTTAGAGCCATAGTGGGTAGAGCTGAGCACGAAGCAAACTAGCTCAGTTAGCTCGCTCGATCCAACTTGATTCGAAGGGTGGGCTAGCATAGAGCCGAGTGAATTTTTCTCGCTCATTTCATAGTTCGAGCCGCACACGAGCATGCCCAAGCTCGACTCGATTCGACTCAAAGCTTGGCTCGTGTGTGTGTGTGTGTGTGTGTGTGTGTGTGTGTGCGCGCGTGTGTGTGTGTGTGTGTGTGTATTATAACTTAAAACCTAAATTCATCCTCATTTCAAATGAGTGCCCCCTTCCCTCCCCAAAACCCTAACCCCCTCTGTCCTGCCACCGTTGCCTGCCCAGCCACCCACCGGCCACCTCTCTCTCTCTCTACAATTGGTCCGGCGAGGCGGTGGCAACTCTCTCTCTCTCTCTCTCTCTCTCTCTCTCTCTCTCCAGTCCGTCTGGCAACACCTTTCATCCGGTCATCTCTCTCTCTCTCTCTCTCTCTCTCTCTCTCTCTCTCTCTCTCTCTCTCTCTCTCTCTCTCCAGTTCAATCGCCCATTGCCCACCCTCATGTAAAAAAAATTTGAACACATAAAAATTGTGTCCAAGCTAGTCTCTCGGCTCGAATTCAGCTCGAAAGGCTCGAGCTCGAACTTGGCTCGAAGCTCAATCGAGCTAGCTCGATGGTTGAGCTAAGCCGAACACGAGCTAGGCTATTCAGTGACTGAGCCTAGCTCGAACATGGTTGAGCTCGACTAGTGCTCAGCTCTAATAGTGGATCTTCTAGAGGTCACTTGTCCTAGAGATAGGTGTAGGCCCAGAGTCGAACCACTTGGTTAGAGGCTCAACAATCGTCTAGCCCAAGACTGAAATAAAATGGGACATGGATACTTGAGATGGTGTGGTCTAGACAATTAGCTTAACAAATTCGAATAACCACCCCCCCCCCCCCCCCCCCCCCCCAGCCGGTCTAAGTGACACTTTTAGAGAAACATAGTCCCCTACAAGCATAATCTTTTACGTTTTAATTAAGGGTATTTTATATGATGTAATTAAGGGCTCATACCAGGTTACAGCCTGGGATGTACAAAATTCAAAATCTCTAAAATAAAATGTCATCCTTGCGTCGTATTCTTATGTGCTTGTTTATATTATTAATGAAACACATGCGCAAACATCAATATCAAAAAAATTGTGCACTAACACCTATGAAGCTTGATTTTTGTAAAACGGTGAACATATTGCTGTTACCTATCACAGCTAATTATAAGTGTAATTATTGTGAGTCATTGAAAAAATTATTTTCATCTTTTTTCTTGTTATTTCTTCTTTCTTTATTATTTTATTGTTGAACTTTAATTGTAATCACGAGAATAGTGAAGTCATTTCATTTAAAAGATAAAAATAACCCATTTGAAAGACGAACCTTTCCCTTAAAAAATCATCTGATCGCTTTTATAGATGGTTAAATAGGCAGATGAATTACTAACTTCGTAGCCAAAGAAGACCAATGACAATCTCTTTGTTTATCTCGACGCTTGGGGTCGACAGCGTTCAGTTTGAATCAAGCTACAAATGACTTGGCACGCTCACACACCATATGACCAAATTTTGAGCCAAACATTTACCTATCACATGCTAATTATAAGCATGATTATTATAAGTCATCACTAAAGTTACCTTTAACTTTTAACCAGTTATTTATTCTTTCTTTATTATTTTACTATTGAACTATGGTTACAATCATGTGAATAGTAAGTCCTTTCGTTTGAAAGATATATATATATATATATATATATATATATATATATATATATATATATATATATATATATATATATATATATAGAGCAATGATCCACTGCGCTCCAGAGCGCAAATAGCCTTTTGCGCACTATGAATGAAACCTCCTAATCGGGTCTTTCGCTCGAGCAAGAGAGCCCGATTTATTCGAGAGAGACTCGCCCAAGAAAATCTCTTTAATATTTGAGAGGGGCGCGACTTGGGTGAGACCTGGGAACTAGCACCGTGGGTGAGACCTTGACCGTAGGGCTCACCTGGATGTATTTTTTGTATATCCATGCCGTCCATCTGTTTCTTTAGTTTATTTTAGGGTTTAGTTTAAAAAATGAAGTAGGTGGAAGTTTCAGGTGGACCACACCACATAAAAAAGTGTTCATTGAACACCTACAGTTAAAAACTTCTTGGAATCCACCATAATGTTTATTGACCATCTGATCTATTGATAAATTCACTTAGACAGGGAAGAAAGGAAAATACAAATATCAGGTTGATAGAAAACTGTTGTGGCTCACATAAGGTTTTTAATGGTCATTAACCAGTGCTTCTTATGGTGTGGTCCACCCAAAACTTGCATCTGCTTCATTTTTGGTACCATGGCATAAAATAAGACGGAAAAGAAGATGCATGGCATGGATATACAATTCATGCATAGAGGTGGGCTCCTACGGTCAAGGTCCCACCCACATTGGGTCTCACCCAAGTCGCGCCCATTTGAGAGAGATTTGCTGGAGAAAATCTCTCCACGGTAAGCGGATTGCATGGTATCTTTGTTTAGTTGACCAAGTTTTGTGGGCCCCACCATAATATATGTGTTATATCCACACCGTCCATTCATTTTTCAAGATCATTTAATGAGATGATACATCATTTTTCAAGATCATTGAAGGAGGTGGTACAAAAGTTGGACAGATCCAAAACACTAACCGAATACACCATAGAAAGAAGTGGGGAACTTCACCGCCCTCCACCATAACCTTTGTCTTACATCCACACCGTCTATCAATTTTTCCAAATAGATTTAGAGCATAGTTCCAAAAATAAGGTACATCCAAATCTCAAGTGGACCACACCAAAAGAAAGTAGTCAGGATCACACAAACTTTGGTTGAAACCTTCCTCGGGCCAAGCGTGAGGCTTCATCCAACATCTAACCAGCTCATAAGTCCACCCCTACCTGGATGAAGGTACAACACAAACATCTGCTTGATCAGAGCCGTCTGGGTCCTAAGAAGTTTTCAACGGTAGCATCAATTCCACTTTTTCCTATGGTGTGTTCTAGTTGAACTTTGAATCTAACTTGTTTTTAGGTTTATATTCTGGAAAGATCTGAAAAATTATATGGATGGTGTGGATGTAAGAAATAAGTCATCATGGGCCGCGTAAATTTCCCACCTAAAGAAATTCCGCTCTTAGCTAGACAGAAGAAATCCGGAACAGTTGAAATGTCATAATGTATGTATTAGATCCACACAGTCCAATCATTTTGTTTCATACCTTTTAGTCATGGGGCTGAAAATAAATCAGACCCAAGGCTCAAGTGGGCCACACGACGAGAAAGAGTGGGAAATGAGCAACTACCATTGAAAACTTCTTGTTGCAATAGACAGCGCTGATCAAGCTGATGTTTGTAGTTTACCTGAATCAAGGTCTAAGTGAACTTATGAAGGGGTTAAATGGCAAATAAACCTCAAAATGGACTGTAGTAAAGTTTCAACGTTAGTCAGTCGTTCAATCCCATGCTTTCTGTTGTGTGGTCCACTTGAGCTTTGGATGTGCTTCATTTTTTATCTTATGCTTTAGAATAGTCTGAAAAAATTGATGGACGGTTCTGATCTAACAGATAAATTAGGATGAGGCCCAGGGAAATTCCACACTGTAAAAGTGGGTTGTGTAGTGCGCAATCCATACGTGAGAGAGAAAATCGGCTGGTTTTTTTAGCTGACGTCATTGGCTATGATGTGTACAATGAGAATAGACGGCACTGTAAAAGTGGGTTGTGTAGCGCACAATCCAGGGAAAGAAACACCGGTTAATGACCATTAAAAACCTTACGTGAGCCACTGTTAGAACTAGAAAATGTATCACAATGACATTTTCTGAAATGTGGTGTTTTGTTGCTCTGGGGTTCTGAATATAGAAACATTCGTAGATAATCACAAGCATTCACCAAAGTACACAAGAGAAAAGATATCGCAAGGCGAATTTTATTCCAGAGATTCTGAGATCTTGTACATTCCAGGCCGTGATCTGGCACGAGCCCTTAATTACATCGAATGATCGATGACCCTTGATTAAAAGGCAAAAGACTAGTCAGCGGGGACTATGGTCTCAGAGTTCATTGGTCACGGAGACCTGTGTTTTGATGGTCGCGGAGACCTGTATTTGTATGGTCGCGGAGACCTGTGTTTGTATGGTCGCGGAGACCTGTGTTTGTATGGTCGCGGAGACCTGTGTTTGGATGGTCGCGGAGACCTGTGTTTGTTATAGACTGATCCACCTTTGTGCGAGTCGGATGTCTATGTCCCATGTTTTGACCGGAGATCCGGGCTGAGACTGTCAGGGTTTATGGCTGAGATGGACGACTCTGGGCCCGCGCCTGTCAGTGTAGGGACAGGTGACCTCGGGAAGTCCATTCAACAGTTGTGTGTACCTGCGCAGCTCAACCAGCGGATGCCGTTTGGATGGGTAGGGCATCGACTGTTCTTGGAATATCAGTTTCTAACAGATTGTGTGTGATAGTTCAGAACTCTCCTGGTGTGGTTTATCGTGTTAACCATGGTCCCCTTTGATTAGTCCAGACCTGGATTAGGGTCATATTATGATAGTACACGTGATGATAATGCATCAGTATGATTATGGGCGCCGGCGGCCTCTTTTCGAGAGAATCGTTCCATTCAGCTCGTTGGGTCGGATCGGACTTCGAAGGCTAACGTTCTGCTCATTGGGTAACCCGGATGGGTCGTTTGGCTGCTCCATTGCGTTCGGAACGCTCGAAATACCCAAAATAGGCTCAAACGGGGCTTAAAAATGTTATAAAATGAGGATTTAAGGGTGCTGGAATGAATGCGCAAAGTGCTGATTTTTGCGATCCGCTGGCCTGATTTTATTGATGCGCTGGGGCCAGTGCGTCCATAAATGATTTTTATGATGCGCTGGGTAATTTTGTGCCGCGCTGGAGCCAGTGCGTCCATAAAATGTAATTTCCTGATGCGCTGGGCTATTTTGCGACGCGCTGGGGCCAGTGCGTCCTAAAATTGTAATTTCCTGATGCGCTGGGCTATTTTGCGACGCGCTGGGGCCAGTGCGTCCTAAAATACCACGATTAATGGTTTACGTAATCCGCCGGGGATTTTCCTGATGCGCTGGGTCACTTTTATGATGCGCTGGGACCGGCGCATCGGAAAAAGATGACTTAGTCATTCCTCCAGACCTGGTATAATCGAAGGTGCGATTTTCGGCGAGGGGTTCCGGCGGTCGGAGAAGGATTCCGGCGATCGGAAAAGGTTTTCCGGCGACGAGGTCCTCTCTCTTTCTTGCTGAATCATGCAAATGAGGTGGTGGGCGGGGTATTTATAGGTATCGTCGTCCAATAGGCGGTTGACACGTGTAGCGCGTCGAGAAAATGAGTCGGCGCGTCGATAAATGCGCTCGGCGCGTCGCGAAATGATCGGAGTCCAGGAGTTGGTTTGCAGGACGCGCCAGCTGCCAGCGCGTTCTGAAATTAACTGATTTTTTGGATGCGCTGGGTGAATTTTTGGATGCGCTGGAGGCAGTGCGTCCTTAAAATCATTTTTGGATGCGCTGGGCGCAGTGCGTCCTTAAAATCTTTTTTTTTGGATGCGCTGGGCGCAGTGCGTCCTTAAAATCTTTTTTGGATGCGCTGGGCGCAGTGCGTCCTTAAAATCCTTTTTTTGGATGCGCTGGGCGCAGTGCGTCCTTAAAATCTTTTTTTTGGATGCGCTGGGGGCATTCGTGTCCCACAGATTTGGGTTTTGCAAATTGGGGGTTTTGCGGGGTCCGCATCGCGGTGAATGCCGATGCACTGCTCCTATTTCTTCATAATTGAGGTATCTTCCCAATTTTGGACAGTTTTGGTCACGATGTCCGGTGGGGTCCATTACCGGTCCAATTTCATGCTCGAGGCAAATCTGGTGCGTGTGTCGTGATTCGTGTTGCGATTTTCGATGCACTGGCCCTAAATCCGACCGCGTGATGGTTTCGGCATTCGGAATCATCATTTCGGGGATCCTCACTTTCGGGACCCCAACAGATGCCCCTCCGATGCGTTGGGATGGACGAGCGGCGATCCATTGCGACGCATCGGATTTTCTGGGTCCCACTATAAATAGGGGATCCCTGGTCATTTCGTCATTTCACTGTTCATTTTCGACGACCAGAGCTCTCGGCCAGTGCATCGATTTTTTCTCTAGCGCATCGATTTATTATCTCCAGCGCATCGAAATATTAGGTAGCGCGTCGAAGTATTCCAACTTTGTGTGTTTTATCGACGCGCTACGCACAGCGCGGCTGTTGGACTTGTGGATTTCTGATTTTCTGAACGCGCCATAGTGCAGCGCACACAATAAGTACTCAGCGCGTCCATTTTATCGACGCGCTAAGGTCAGCGCGTCATCCCGTGCCTTTATTAACCAATTTCATGACGCGCTGTGCTCAGCGCGTTGAACTCTGTAATTTCTCGATGCGCTGGGTCCAGCGCGTACTTGTGTCCGGGAAAATTTATTTAATGGACGCGCTAGGGTGTGGCGCTCAGAATTCTTAACTTTGGTGGACTTACCATTTCTTGGACGCGCTGGGCCCAGCGCGTCATGTCCTTCGGACTTGTGATTTTACATGATTTTCGCGATGCGCTGGGCTTCGCGCGTGCAATTTTGGGACTGCAAAGTCTACTAAATTTATTACATAAACCGGCTCCCGCACACATCTCCGGACTTGATCAATTGGCCCGATCGCAAGGTGTGTTCAGGCCAATAGGCGCTGATCTCTGAGTTGGGGAAGTTGTCCAATTCTGGTGTCCTGTCTTGATGCGCTTATCGTGGCTTAACAGACTTACTTGCGGGTTCATTTGACCGTTGCTCACGATATTTGGGACTCATTCCGGGTGCGAGGGGTCTCAGGCACCCTCTTACTAAACCAGATCTGCTTTGAGCATCACCAGGGTATGTGAAACCTCGCGCACCTAACTCGTGGGCCTCGGTGGAGTCTGCGGTTTCTGCGGGTTTTGCACCGGCGGTCCGTCGTGTCTCCAAAGGGCGTGAACCCCCATGCCTCTGTTTCGTGTTCGCGCATGCGTGCCAGTCGTCTCATGGAGGCGTAGGGTCTCACACACTTGGGAGACTCCCCGGCCTTTTTTAGTTTAATCGGCAATTCTAATGACGATTTTAAAGTGTTGTTTCGAGCATACCTTTGCATGTCGTTTCTCGGCTTTTCTGGCTTTGCGTGAGCGGTTTTGTGCATTTTTCTTCTGTCGGACTGCCTTACGGGTTCATCTGTCTTGTTCTTTAGCAGACGATGGTCATAACCCGTGCTTCCCTTCGCGCGGCTCGTGACTGCATGGGGCGGCTATTAAACGATCTGGACCAACCCGAGGCTTGGTCATCTCTTGCTAATCAATGCGATGAGGTGGCTGAAGCCTCGACTCGCCTTGGCGCTGAATCCCGCCCGATCCTCCGGGCTATGCAGAATATCTCGGCGATGGCGGGCATCTCTGATGAGCGCAAGGAGGCTATATCTGGCTACATCGGCGATTCTTCCCTCCTGGAGGAATTGGCGGTTCTGGAGGCGGCGGAGCCTTCTCTTGCTGCTTCCTTTCTGTCCCTCTCGAAACGTCTCCACTTCCTAAGGGACGAGAAGAGGGAGAGTAGGAGATTCCTGGCTTGGCTCATTCCCTTGGCGGAGGCCGAATACCCGGATCGTCGTGCTGGCATTTGGAGGATGGTCAGGGCGGCTCTCCGGGAGCACGATGACTTGGCGATTGACTTGTCCGCGATAAGGAACTACGCTGATGCTGAGCACCTGAACTTCGACCTTGTACAACAATGCATCTCCATCTTGGTGGACTTGGTCTACAAGGAGGCCCTGATTCAAGCGAGGGTCGATGAGCTGAGGGCTCGAGTTCTTCCTCTGGTGCAAGACTGAAATCTTCATTTTCTGGCTTGGGGGAGGGGGTCCCCACAATTTTGGGTCATTTAATATTGACTGTCGGCTTTTTATCTTTTCAAAACAATTGACTTTGAATGGTTTGGGCTTTGGCATGGCCCTCGTGGTTTAATGAATGCTATTTATACTTTTCCGCCTTATTTCTGTCTTTTGAAAGCTTGCGCGTTTGTGATGATGTTGGTGTTGCCATTTCATTTCATTCTCATTGGTTGGTGATGTTGTGCATTGGCCTGGATCGGTGCCTGTTCTTCGTTCACTTGTTGCTTCTTATGCTTTTGGATTTCGTGAATGCTTAATTGTCTTTATGAGGATATTTTCACGTGCTCTGTACTTAAGCCCCTTTTCTACGCCATTGCAGATTATAATGGCCAGCGACCCTTCGCAAGCCGGTCCTTCGGGTCCGTCTCAAACTCCATCCAAGCGTAAGCGGGCCGCCACCAAGCAGACTTCTAGACCGTCAGCTGAGAACCCACAGTGGTTTCTCCCGCCCGAGACATTCAATTTCTACGAACGTATTCTGACCCTTCCAAAGAATGTCCAGCGAAAGATACTTTGCGACAAGGTCTTACCGCCCCCTCCTGATGAGGGTACCCAGGAGGAGTGGGATGCGTGGTACGCTCCCTTACAAGGTTTTCGGACCGATGAGGTTGTCGGGTCCGAAGAGGGCGAAGCGAGCCCAATTGAGCCTGCTCAGTCTGCCAAGCGCGGTCGTCCAAAGACGACTGGGAAGAGCGCCAAGCAAATCTATATAGAAAACCAGACTAAGTCGAAGTCCGACAAAATGAGGGTTGTCTGGTCTTCTGTGAAGCTGCCAGTATCATCCCTTGTAATCCGCAACCCTTATACGAAGCAGTTCATCCGTTTCCCTAAAAGCTTCCAGAGATACCGCTCTCTACCGAGCATCGAGCCCTCCGATATACGTCGCGCAAATTCTTTCTATAGCGTCGATTCCTGGACGTCCATTCCAGAGACGTTCGTCAACTGTGCCATATCCAAGAACGGCACTCAGCAGTCTGTCCTTGAGGAGAAGGACATGATATTTTTGGAACCGAACCACGACCCTCATCTGCCCTTTCCGACTCACTATTACGAGACCCTGCGCCAAAGGTTTCGTCCTCTGTCTGATGCAGAAATTTGGCCTACTGGGGGTTTCAGGACCCGAGGACATTTGAGCCCTCATCCCGGTTATGAAGCTTGGGCCAATCGGATAGTCGAGCGGCACGAAGAGATCTTGAAGCAAGTAGGTCTCCTTCGGGCCATTCAAGCGACATCGAGCTATTTCCATCGAGAACCTTGCATTTATAAGGGGTTCCTGAATCATTGGAGTTCTGTCACCAACTCCTTTCATCTGCCTTGCGGAGAAATGAGCATCTCCCTCTGGGATCTGTATCGGATAGCAGGTCTTCCTATTCGCGGCAGAATCTATGATGAATGGACTCCTAGTGATGAGGAGCTGTCCAAGAAGAAGAAGGGTGTTGATGAAGGCTTTTATTCTGCAGCCTGCTACGAATTGTTCGCGGAGTTGCCGCAGTTTCTATCCTCCAGAGATAAAGTGCCTTTCGAAGACTGGCTAGTGTACTTTAGCCATGGCCTGAAGTGAGTTTCTTCTCTTGTCTTGCACTGTTCGCGCACTGTTTCATTCTCTTTTTCTTCCGCTGATGGTTTTCTTCCTGTCTCAGCTTGGATTACGGATTGAGCGATGAAGGTCGCAAGGATAAATTAGTCTTGGAGGCCAAGATGAAGAAGAAATTTCCGCGGCCGAATAAGCTATCCCCTACCTGCGAACTTGCCGGGTTCTTGGCCTATTGGCTGTGTTGCGTGGCCCTCCCGAGCTCTAAGCAAGCGGACGGTGTGCGAGTTTCCTGTTTCGCCGTGGCGGGGAGTTTGGCCGATGGTCATCGCTACGCATTGGCCCCAGTAGTATTGTGTTCAATATATCGGGCCTTCGGCGGTGTCATTAGCAACAAAGGTTCGGCATCCTTCGGATTGAATTCTGCTTATTGTGGGTGGCATTTCTTCTCGGGATGGCTTGGGGTCTACTTCCCGTGGGTATACGGCATGGAGCTTAAGGACTTCATCCAGAGGGGATCTGTTCCACTACACGCTTTTCAAAAACGGAAGATGATCAGCGGAAATCCGGCGACTATCGAGACGAAGATAGCCCGCCATGACGACGTCGACTTCTTCCTCTTCTCGGGGACTAACAGCGAGGATCCGGACCTGCTTGACGACGACGAGAGTCTCAGCTCTTATCACCGCTCGTTCTTGGTGTCCATTCGCCCGAGTTCGTTGCCTTTAAGAGAGGGCGCTGAATTTTGGAGAGAACCATACTACCCGAACCGATTCGCCAGGCAGTTCGGTTATGATCAAGGGGTACCGGAATTGATCGAACCGGTGACAAGGGAGCAGCGGGCATACGGCACAGGGCCGATCCATTGGAAGTGGATATGGCGACAGCTTCTGCTTACCAGGTCAGGTTGTTCTTTCATCGTTCCCGGGACGGAGTATGTCCCCGGCGCCACGTATGGATGGATGCGGTGGTGGGCCCACCAATATTCCTTGGTTCGCAATAACCGACACGTGACAGATCCCGTCTTCGTCTCTCCTCCGATTGTTAATCCTACTCCTGCCGACGGCTTAGGGTACGTAGCAGAGCCACTTCGCCAACTGGCTACCCCTGGCGTGCAGAAGTTCATGACTTCCCTGAACGTCATAATAGATCATGAGAAGCCCGAGCATACACTCGAGGGGTGGGTCGCTCATGGCCAGAGGGTTACGTTATAAGGGAACCCGGATTCCCCACTTGTCGGTCCTATGACAGAGGGGCAGAGGGAGCGTTATGACATTGGCGATGATGATGGTGGTGAAGCTGCTGCAGCGGGGAATGCCGGTGATGAAGAGGAGGCGGATGATGGCGGCGAAGGGAATGACGGTGGTGATGATGGTGGTGACGGAGAAGGCGGTGGTGAGGGAGGCGTTGTGGCGGCAGGCACCCCGCCCTCCGGGGGTCAGGGAGGTCGCGGCCAAAGCCCGGCAAGTCGGACGGGCCTGTCCAGACGTTTTGCGCCCGAGGATAGTGATTTCGAACTATCTCCTGAACGTTCTGGGCCCCGCATAAAGACTGCTCATCGCGTCTCTGTTTCTGACGGCGGTAAGAAAATAAAGGACCTGCTGAAGTTGTATAGAGCTGAGAAGGCGCGGAGCCAACCCCCCGGGGCTGCCGGCAGCGTCCCGACCGATGATGCAAGCGGTCCAAGGGAGGAAGGGGAGATGAGTTCGCAGGCGGGTCTCGGCGGAGATCATCCCGTGGAGGGAGGCGAGGGTAGCGAGCCAGTGTATGAGCGATCTGTTCCTGAGGTAGACATAGAACCCGTCCCTATGGACGTCGATGGTGAGCCGCGAGCTGAAGACCCCTTCCTTACCGTTCCTGTCAATATCGAAGCAGCAGTGAACCCTGGTCCTGCTCCTGAGGCGAGACCCGTTGTCTCATTAGAAGAGGCCTCACTCCCTCCCCGAGGAATCATGCTTGCAGAGGTCACTAGCGTTCCAGAGCCTATTGCCGAAGTGCCCCTGGCCGCTGAACCAGCCCGGGCTATCTCTGCCTCTGAGGTCGTCATTCTTTCTTCTCCTGAAATGCTCGAGCCGGCAGCGGAAATCGTGGTTGGATATGCCCCCAGCTCGTCGAGACCTGTTGCCTCAACCAGTGTACCGGGTGATGAAATCCCTACTGGTATAATATTTTCCTTCATCGTTTGTTCGCTTCTTTTCTCTCTTCAGTGTGCTAACGTTTACCGTTTCTTTTACCAGCCACTGCCCCTGCCAGCATCCCGGCTCCTGTAGTCCTGCCCGAGGCATTCCTCTCGTCTCTCCGAGGCTTATCAAGGACCAAGGCGAACCTTCTGAAGAGTTTACTGTCCGACATCGTTGATTCGCTTAGGAAAGGAGACGAAGGGTCCATCTTGGATGAGGCGCTGCAGGCGCTGGAACTCACTGCTACGTGGCTTGGGGTCGACATCTCTTCGATAGTCAACCATGTGTTACAATTCAAAGACGGTGTGGCTCAAGTGAACGATGCAAGGCACTTTAGGACTGACCCCTCTATTGAAGAAAAACGCGGTCAGTTGCGGTCCCTTCTTCCGGAACTAGAGTTGCACGAGGTAGACGTGGCCGCAGTGCAGAGGGATTGGCAGGCTGTGGATACTGAGCACCAAGAGGTCACCAGGCGTCTTGCAGAAATTGAGGATGAGATGGCCCAATTACGTGCCGAACATTCTGTCGTCCATTTCAAACTTTCGAAACTTGGTGGTCAGAAAGCAACCCTGCAGTCTTCTATTGACCAACGCAAGACGGAATGTGACGCTGTGAGGGCACGGATCACGGAGCTGCAGCGGTCTCTTCAAGATACTCCCGACCCTGTTCAAGTCCTGGCCGAGGCTGAGGCAAGACAAAAGGCAATCGCGGGGTCCGCGGTTAACCTACTAGAGCAGTGCTTGAGAACTTTAGATGGTTAGGCTGTAATGTAATGATAATGATTCTTTTGTAGTTTTAAAACACGTTGTAATGAGTGTTGTACCATTATGTATGCTAGTGTGATGATGAGTTCATATGGTGCTTCTTGGCCCGTTTGTCGTTCCTCTTGAGTTTGAATGTAAAACAGATTATGCTATTTGGAAAGGAACGTCCCCCTGTTTAGGACTTGAACCTACGCGTGTGTACGAGGATGTAGCCGAGCCTTGGCTTAGGGCTTATCTTGATTTTAATATTCTCGAAAAGGCGTCGTGTCTTGCTTGACGTGCCTCGAGCTTTGGTGACCCTTCCAATACCTGTGTAAGCATAAAGCAGATGATCAGCTTTTTAGTTTAGTCATAGCACGGCACTCTTTCTTTTGGCATCTATTCTATTACATTCCCTCTATCGGGGTGTTTACAACTTGCAATGATAGTTTTACGTCAGGTGTAATATATTTTCAGGAATCGACCATTTACTAGCGAACTGACACCCTGTCCTTTGCAATCTATTACCCGATAGGCCCCGTTGGAATACACTTCGTCGATAATGCAGACGGGGTCCCACTTTGGGTCGAACTTGCTCCTCGATCCTTGGAGCGGTACTGGACGCTTCATCATTAACACGAGATCGCCCCTTTTGAATGATCTGCCTCTAACGCGCTTATCGTACGCTGCGGAAATTTGCTTTTGATATATCTCGAGCCTTTGCTGGGCAGCGAGACTCTTTTCATCCAGATTATCAAGTTCGACCATCCGGCTCTTGGCATTATGCTCGGTTGTCAGGGAGTGTCGGAGAGCGACCCGTAGCGACTCAACTTGTATTTCCATCGGGATTACAGCTTCTGTACCGTATACCAGTGAGTAAGGCGTAGCCCGGGTGGCCGTGCGGTGCGTAGTTCGATAAGCCCACAGTGCTTCGGGCAACCGTCTGTCCCAGTCCCTCTTATTCTCCGCCACTGTCTTTTTCAGAATCTTCACAATAGTTTTGTTGAATGCTTCGGCTAGCCCATTCGCAGGAGGATAATAGGGCGATGAGTAGCAATGCTTGATTTTAAATTTTGCGCACAGTTTATCGATGGCAGCATTCTTGAAAGGTGTCCCGTTGTCCGTGGTGATTCTCTCGGGAATACCATGCCGGTATAATATGGCGTGACGAACGAAACCCTCGACATGCTTGGCTTTCACATTTCTCAGGGCGACTGCTTCGGCCCATTTGGAGAAATAGTCGGTTGCCGCGAGGATGTACTGATGTCCCTGGGAGGATGGCGGACTAATTGGTCCGATCACGTCCATGCCCCAGGCTGCAAAAGGCCAGGACATCACTGATTGATGCAACTCTTCCGGTGGCGAACGTATGATATCGGCATGGATCTGACACTGGTGGCATTTCTTTACGTATTCTATCGCGTCCTTCGTCATTGTCGGCCAGTAGTAACCCATGTGTCGTACACGGTGGTGTAAGTTCTTTCCTCCCTGATGAGCACCGCATTCTCCGCCATGAGCTTCTTTTAATGTACTACGTGCTTCATCTTGGTTTAGGCATCGCAGCAATATCCCCTCGTAGGTCCGCTTGTAAAGTATGTCATTTTGGAGCACAAATGAACTGGCACGCCTTCTGATCTGTGTGCGCATTTTGGGATCTTCTGGCAGAAATCCGTACTTCAGATAATCGATGAATGATTTTCTCCAATCATCTTCCTCTGTGATCTCGAAGCAGCAAATGGGATTGGTGCTCAATTCTCCGTTGCGCATCGCAGTCGTTGGCAGGATTCTTCTTTCTTCAATCGTAACCTGAAGTGGGCTGCCTCCAGGGTTAGCTAAAGCAGCGGCTAAACTGGCGAGTGCATCAGCTCGTATATTCTCCTGCCTTGGTATATGTGAGATACTGCTGTTCCGAAACTGCTCAAACAGGGACTGCGCTTGTGTGGACCCTCGCCGATTTTTCCGCGCTCCCACACGACGTCGTTCTCCCTTTCCTTTCGGAAGAAGAAGAAGAAGAGGTGCGTGAGTGCGAAATCGTCGTTTGTGCCACTGGCTTGCCTCGTTCTCGAGGGCTTCGTTTGGTTGTCGTGTTATGCTGGATATGTTTAAGTGAATTTATATAAGACCAGAGTCGCCACTAGCCAGTTACTTCGAATCTACAGTCGGCTAGACCCCGTAGAAACGTTAGAGAAGGGGATCTGAAGAACCTTTCCTCTAAAATGACTCCTGTTGATCTGCGGTCAGAGATTCAAGGTAAGGGATCACGGTTACAGGGTGGGAAGAGGTTAAGCACCCCACACACTGCCCGTACCGAAGTACGGTCTCTACTTCACAGAATCGATCGGATACTTGAAAGTCTAGTTTAATCCTCGTATATTCTCATGTATGACATGATGCATGAATGCGGGTCTGAACAATAAGAGTTTCTGATGGGCAGGTTCCAACAACGGGCAAGCCCAGAGCGTACGCTCGAACTGACAGGTGCTTAATATAAAGACATATGCATGTGTGCTTGAGTAATCAAGGTGTTTTATGGTGAAGCATGAATGCAGGTCTGAACAGTAAGAGTTTCTGATGGGCAGGTTCCAACAACGGGCAAGCCCAGAGCATACGCTCGAACTGACAGGTGCTTAATATAAAGACATATGCATGTGTGTTTGAGTAATCAAGGTGCTTGTAGTGAAGCAGGGGGGTTGGAAGAAAAGTAAATGTTGCACTTATACTAGATGCAAATGAGATGATGCTGGAAAATGAGTAGCTGGGTGGACGGAGGTGTCGCAAGGATTGGCTTCGAGTGGCTAGATTAAGACTTGGATGGCTTGGGAGGCTTGGACCAGTGGTCAGGCTGGGCTGGACCAGGGTTAGACTCTCCTCACTCGGGCTCTCCTTGGTGGAAAAATGGGCTAAGGGTGAAGAGATGGACTCAGAGCTCTCGGGCTGAAATGGACTCGAATGGCCTGTTGAAATGAGAAGGGGAGGGGGGTATTTATAGCAGCGGACAAGGGCATTCTCGTAATTTTTTCCGGGCGGCCTGCCATGGGCCGCCCGTACAGCCGCTCCTCGGTTTCCAGCGAGTACGGCCGTTCCCTCGGGGCTGCTGTTGGACTCGCTGGTCGACTCAGTGAGTTGACTCAGCAGGTCGACTCAGTGGTTTGACTCGACGGGTTGACTCGACGGGTTGACTCGGTGTTTTGACTCGACGGGTTGACTCGACGGGTTGACTCAGCGGGTTAACTCAGCGAGTTGACTCAGTGAGTTTGACTTTTTTTGGGTCTTTTTGACTGGACTTTTTTATGGGGGGTTTTTCAGGGTGGTGTTTAGGACTGGGTTGACTGGGTTCAGGCTTGAACTGGGCTATGGAATGGGGCTTACAAGGGTGAGTTTGGCTGAGTTTGGACTTGGGATTTGGGGGTATGGTCCTCCGTTCAACCAGCTATCTCTACCAACAGTGTAGCCGAAGGTGGGGTGTCTACAGATGCCCCTCTTTGGCAGAGGTTGCGTGCAACCGAATGCCAAAGCGAGTAGACACCCCACTTCTGACCCGGTCATTCATAGATCATGGTCTGAAATCTTTGCTTGCTTTTGCATCTGTGCCAGTTGATCGTTTGGAGATCGCTCACTTGCACATACCGCGAGAGTTTGGAGAAAACGTTGCGATTGTCCCTGCAGTTTGCTGCAACCTGGGTACCCAATCGCAACCCTTCCATTCCCGATCGGTACTAACATCGGAAAGGTACAGCAGAGCCTCTGCGTCGACAGTCTTACGAGGTTACTGACCCTGTGATTGATTGTATGTTTGATGTTTTCCCAGATCACTCCAGGAGTACTTGTTTCGCTTGACTGTCAAAGTGGTTAGACGCCCTGCGTCCGATAGTCTTACGGGATTCTACTACGCCGACTTGGACTCAGTCAAGGTACTTCAGGCATCCACGCCTAGGTATGTGCGGGTGGGCTTTTCCACCCGATCTGCTGGTTTTGATGCTTGGTTTGCAATTCATTCTTTCCTTGATTGTGGTTTGGAATCTTTGTTGTCCTTTGTATCTGAGTCAGTTGATTGTCTGGAAATTGATAACTCGCACATACCGCGAGAGTTTGGAGAAAACGTTGCGATTGTCCCTGCAGTTTGCTGCAACCTGGGTACCCAATCGCAACCCTTCCATTCTCGATCGGTACTAACATCGGAAAGGTACAGCAGAGCCTCTGCGTCCGTTAGTCTTACGAGGATGCTGACCCTGAGACTGATTGTGTGATGTTTGATGTTTTCCCAGATCACTCCAGGAGTACTTGTTTCGCTTGACTGTCAAAGTGGTTAGACGCCCTGCGTCCGATAGTCTTACGGGATTCTACTACGCCGACTTGGACTCAGTCAAGGTACTTCAGGCATCCACGCCTAGGTATGTGCGGGTGAACTCTTTCCACCCAATCTGCTGATTTGGATACTTGGGTTACAATTCATCGTTTCCACCTGTTCAAATGGTTTCTGTGACCGAGCCTTTCGACTTTCATCTTTTTGTATCTTGGCATGTGGTACGACCGCACTGACACTGGAGTTCAGTTCGACCGTACTTTGAGTGCATTGGATCCGATGGTCTCCGGGGAAACCGCGAGACATCGGATCTTATTTGATTTTTGCGTTGGCTCCTACCCAGAGATATGGAAGATCTCCTGGTGTTTTGGAGGCAGAACGCTCTACTGGGAAAATATTTTTGGATTTTTGAAAAGATACCCACTCTGGGGAGTGATACTCCGTGGGGTTTTTATTTGCAAATAGAAATATTTTTTTGTCTTTTTGAAATGAAAATCTGGTTCGCATGTGCCTCCACTAGGGATGCCTGTGGGGTCTTTAGCTAACCGAATTTTATTTTGAAAGCAGGTAAACATGATGATTGATGCGATGGATGCTGATGCATGGAGATGCATGATGAATGCATGGCTTTGGCTCATTCTCTTTCAGTTTGATGATTTTGCTTTTGCTATGGGTGTAGAGAACTTTGAGCTTATTACTTGTTGGGTTGTGCTTCCCTTGGGGATTTTTCTTTTTGATACGGAGATTTGGACAGCGGATTGGTCAAGATCCCGACCCGTGGTCGATCTGGTCCATCGTCCCAAGATGCTGTTTCTTTGCTAATGAGAATGTACGAGGATATCATTCGACTTCAAGATGTTCTTCTGGGCATACATGTGATTGAGATGGTGTTTGGTTGCCCGTTTTGGTCAAGATTCCAATTTGCGGGCGATTGGATCCGTCATCCCATACTGTGAAGTGAGCGGAGTTCAAGACTCCTGAATTGTAGTGCTGGGGATGCTAATTTTTGTGATTTTTTTTGTAGATATGTGGTCCGAATCTTTACCTGAGCGATCAGGATAGAGATTGGTTATTGAAAGCACAGGAAATATTTTTGTCATTTTTGAAATATTCGATTTGAAAGCAAGGGAAATATTTTTGTGATTTTTGCAGATATTTGATGGAAATATTTTTGTGATTTTTGAAGAGATGATTTTGCAATGTTTTTGTATTTTGTGATTTTTCTGAAATGCAGGGAAAAGATATGGAATTTCCATCCACTTCCAGCTTCTACTGCTGGTAAGGCACCCGATCCATTTTACGTCAGCGAGCAAGACGAGTCTCACACAGTTAAGTGCCGTAGTTTTACATCTTCGGATGAGGGGATTTTGAGGGTTTTCAGTCAACACACCCACAAAGTTGCCTGTTCCTCATGTGCAATGCACATAGACCACATATCGTCCGACGGACTCCTTCGGCCACAAAATGAGCCACATCCTCACATTTCCCTTAGTCAATCCAGTTTGGGGTCTTACGTTGCTCACAACTCCGTGAGGGTGAGCTTCACCTCCCAACAGCCTTAATCCCCTTCATGAGTTCTAGGAACAGGGAACATCCGTCAGCTTCAACAGCGACTTCCAACTCAAGGTTGTCTATCACGGTGCGTTCAACACGAACAGGATTGCGGAGTTCTGCCCGCCTCAGCCTTTACTTGTTTAAAAGATTCCAGACACCCGTACGATCAAGTGTCAGCCGTGTCTGGGACAGGTTAGGAAAGAAAGCCCCCGAGAAGTTAATCCCAGTGTAGTTTTAGGTCTTCGGACCACTGGGGATAAATTGATGGATCAAAACTGGTGATGAAAACTTTTTTTGTTTTATATTGTATATATATTTTTTTGTTTTGAAAGAGTTCCAGACTTCAACTCGAGTAATCGAGATTGACACTGGTTTTTATGGAAAGCTTTAAAATATTTTTGGTATTTTTGAAATGATCCGGGTTATCGAACCATGATCCCAACGGTCGAGGCCGATGCCGGTTTTTAGTTGAAAGCGAGAAAGGTCCCCCGAGAAATTAATCCCAGTGTAGTTTAAGGTCTTCGGACCATGAAACTGTACAAAAGAGGGGCAAACATGTTTTTTTTTTTTTTTTTTTTTTGGAAAAATGTCCGGTGTCAGCGGATGGACAATCCAGACTGATGCCGGTTTTTATTGAAAATCTCTCGGGATGTCAATCCCGACGTAGTTTAAGGTCTTCGGACCAAAACTTTAAGAGCGGGGCTGGTAATATATTTTTATGATTTTTTTTTGAAAATGTCTGGAGTCATTGATCTTGATGTGAGCAAACAAGACCGACGCCGGCTTTTATTGAAAATCTCTCGGGATGTTGATCCCGACGTAGTTTAAGGTCTTCGGACCCGAAACATGTACAAGAGGGGGCAAACACATTTTTTTTTTCGAAATGATCCAGATCATCAGATCTTGGCCTGAAAGGCTGGGATCGATGTTGGTTTTTATTAAGAATCTCTCGGGACGTTGATCCCGACGTAGTTTAAGGTCTTCGGACCCAAAACTTTAAAAGAGGAAAGACATTTTTTTTGTTTTCTTTTTTGGAAAAAATCTGGGTCATCGATTCTGATTTTGATGGTCGAGATCGATACCCATTTTTATTAAAAATCCCTCGGGATCTTGATCCCGACGTAGTTTAAGGTCTTCGGACCAAAAACTGTACAAGTGATGTATATATTTTTTGATTTTCTGAAAATATCCGGAGCCACTAGATCTTGAAGAAGACTGATGCCGGTTTTATTGACAATCCCTCGGGACCTTGGTCCCGACGTAGTTTAAGGTCTTCGGACCACAACTCATACATGTGAACAGTAATCAAGGGCGGAGATTCTTGGGATTCTTCTTGGAATGGTTTGGATCATCTGGTCATGCCTTTGGATGGTTGAGATCATTGTTTGACCAAGTCAAATTTTCCTTTCTTTTTCTTGGAAATTCCATGGAACTTTTCCACATCATCCACCCAATTTCTCACCCATTTCTCATGAGATGAGATTTTGGTGAGATTTTCTCTTTTTTCTCACCATTCTCTTCCATCACTTCATTCTTACATGGAGGTACAAGATTCACTTGCAACCACCCTTCCCAAGGAGGAGTTCTTCCCAAGGAGAGGGAGAGGGAGGTCGTTTCAAGTAGGTGGAGGCTAGGACGGCCTCCCATGGGCCGCCCGCCCGGTCTCTGCCTCCTGGTCTCTTCAGGGGGCTGGGTAAAAGGGTGCCTTCCCCTTTTCTATATAACATGGGGCACCCTCCCCCCCTCAAACGTGCAATCTCTCTCTTCTCTCTCTCATACTCTTTCTTTCTTCAAGTTTCCTCTCTCTTCTTTGGTGATCCTTTGCTCTTTTCAAGTGGTGGGCCTTAGAGAAATCTTGGGACAGCAAGGTGATCCTTCTTTGGTGAGTGGTAAAGGTATGGACCACTTCCTTTCTCTTTCTTGTCCTTTTCCATCTTCATTGTCTCCTCTCATGATCCTTTTTCTTTTTCATGTAGCTATTCAAAGGGGTGTGAAGGTGGGCCCAAGCATTCTTGATCTTTTCTTAGATCTCAAGTCTTTCAAAGGTGGTGCTTGGAGAAGGACATTGCAAGCTCTCCACTTCATCATTTTTTTCCTTTTTCACACTCCCTCCATGTGCATGTAAGGAGTAATTTTGCCATGTCATCAAGTGTGCATGGCAAAATACTCTATCTTTTTCATGGGAGTTGGGCCTCTTTTCATGTGTATCAAATGGACTCAAAGTGAAGTCATGGTCCTTGGTGTATTTGATGGGCCCAATGCTTCATTTTGGGCTCCCTCTTACTTTCTTTCTCTTGTCATTTTTTTTTTTGAGCTTTCTATTTCTTTTCCCTTTTCTTTTTCAAAATTTGGGTCCATGGGTATGGTAGGGCCCATCTCAAGTTTTGAGCTCATGGGGCTCACTTTGGGTGACCCCATCTTTCTTCACATGTGTATGGATCAAGGTGACTAGCCCATTCTTCATTTTGGATCTCGAGTGGGCTAGTTTTCCTAGTTGGGCCTTTATGGACAAGTGGCCCAACTCTTCCATATTGATATGATGTACCTCCTTGTACAAAGTGTAGTGGGCTCCTTAGAATTTTTTCATGTGGATGGGCTTTTGGGCCTTCATTGAAACTTGGGCACTTCTTTGAACCATGTGTGCCCCACTACACTTTGTCCATGTGGATTTTTTCTTTTCATGCTTTCTTCTTTAATGGATGGAGGACTTGAGCTACTTGACCATCTACAAGTCCCATGAGTGAGTTGTTTCCACAATCTCACTAAGTTCAAATGGTTTTCTTTGTGGTAGGATTGTGGTTCTCAAGAGTTTCCCTTAGATGTTATCAACCTCAAATGGATGATTCTCAAGTGAGCTATCCATACAACCATGGCTCCTTGATCTTTTCTTTGGGGGCTTGGTGGGTCATCCACCATCATTCTCAAGTATGAGTGGTTTTTCTTTCCATTTGTAGGAAAGAATGATACCCATAAGTTGCCCATTTTTGTCCCATGCCTTGGGACATTTTGGATTTTGATATTCAAGTGGGCTATGTGTAACATTCTTATCCATTTTCATGATGGTTGGGTGACTCATCAAGCCATGCTCTTTTGTGCTCAAATGGTCTCCCTTTTTGGTGAACAAGTTGGTGCACATAAGTGGCCCAAACTTGCCTTTTCATGGGCATTTTCAACCTTGATTCTTCATGTGGGCTATGTGCATCAACTTTCTACCCTTAGCTTCTTTGATTCATATGTTTATGGGTAGACCTCCTTGTTGTATTCTCATGGTCAAAACTTTCATCAAGATGAGGCACATAAGGTTGCCCATGGTTAACCCATGAATGGGTCCTCATGTTCTTCAAGTGGGCTATGTGCTCTCTCCAATCCATTGAGATGAGGCATTTGGGTTACTCTTGGAGACCCGTTTCCTTTCTACTCCCCACTTGTCCATGCATATGTAAAAAGATGGAGACATCCTAAGTGAGAATCATGACCTTGGCATAAAAGTGAGTCAATCCTTGGCCACATGTGGACTTTGAAGAGGAACTTCTCATGTGCAGTAGGACTCTCATCCTTAGTTGATTTCATGGCACTTGAGTGCATTTGTTGTCCAAAATGTGTCCTTGGATGATGGACTTTTCTTACCTGAGGCATGCCATGCCACCTTCTTTAAGGCAGGCCTTACTTTTTCCAATGGGTCCAACACATATCCTAAGTGACACATGGAGTTGGACTTTAGATTTTGCATTTGAATGTGAGTCCAATCCCATGGGTTTCTTGGATGAGAATTTGGATATTAATGGGTAAAGGATAGGGACTTACCTTGCCAAGCTTGTAGGATTCCATGGCGGATGGTACCAGGGGCCACCAAGTGGTTGACGAGGATGATCCTGCTTTCATTGTCCGCCGAGGGGACCACATGTGTTCCCTAGCTATGGAGCATCAACCTCTTCCTGCTATCAAGGGTCGAGGTACCAGGGATCGCTGGGACAATTGGATGAAGGAGCCACAGCCCTTGCTTGAGCGAGTACTAGATGGTACTCCTTTTGCTGGCCTCCTCACCCTACGCTTCCATAATAACGACGCCAACCGTATGATGCTTGCGGCCCTTTGTGAGAGGTGGCGGGATGAGACCCACACCTTTCAACTCCCTTGTGGAGAATGGGGGATAACCCCTTTGGACATTTACATGCAGATAGGTTTCCCGTTTCATGGGGCAATTGTCCCTCAAGTTAGCTCTTTAGCTCCCCTCTCTTCCACTAATTGGCTGCGGCTTGTCGGTGACGTCCCTCCTGAGGGTGAATTCCAAGGCCATCAGGTGAAGATGCGATGGTTTTATAACAATTTTGCTTCTGTCATCCCTACCACCGAGCGAGAGGCCCTCCACAAGGCGCGGGCCATGATCACTTATGCTTTTGGATCCTTTCTTTTTTGCCATGCGAATGAGAGAGTTGATCCTAAATTTCTTCGTTTAGTCGAGGATCTTCATCACCCCTATAACTGGAATGGGGCCATCCTGACCCGTCTCTTTCAAGGTCTGGACAAAACCTGTCGGCATAGCCGGTCCTTCACAGGCTTCTGGCCTGTTGTTGAGGTACCTCTTCTTTCATCCTCTTTGGAGCCGTTTGCCTCCTTTCTCTCTCTGATCATTAAATGTACTTTCATCCAGACTTGCTTTTATGACCATTTTCCGCATCTTGCGCCGAGGATGCGAGATGACATTGAACCCGCTCAGTATCGCCACATGTACTGGCATCAGCAGAATCGTCAGCGGAACTCCCGAGTTCCCGGGGACAATTGGCGTGCTGATATAGACGGGCTGACCGTTGAGGACGTAAGTATCTTGCTTGTCTTTGTCCTTGTGCTGTACTTGTAACTGATCGTGGTAACCTCTTCTGCTGCAGTTTGCCCGGATGCCGTACGCTAGTTTCCCTCTCTACTACACACCCCAGCGCGTGGAGGCATATGATGCTTCATGTCTCTGTATTATGCTTTCTGACGCTGAGTCCTTCCAATGGTACTTGGGAGAGAGATTGCTTCGGCAAGTCACTGGGGTAGCTCGGGTCCCCTGTTCTGCACCTCCTCCAGCTGCTCGGATGCCAGCTGATGAGAGAGTTGAGGCTCTGGTGGGCCAGCCTGGCTTCCGTTTCACGATCCCGGATCGTGATTATGACGAGTGGTATCTGCTATTTGTCCAGGGGCCTTTGCTTCCTTCGCTTTACGTTCCAGGTGGCCGTCGCAGGTATGCTGGAGGTTCAGTGACTGCTCCTTTGATGGATCTTTATCGTCGGGAGCGGGACGCGAGGAGGGGCGATGATGATTATGTTGGTGACTTGTAGCTGGCTCTGCTTTATATGGCCTTGTACTTTTGTTTTTGTCCCCTTTTGTATCAAGCTCTTTTGGATGAATATAAGGCTTTGATTTCTCTCAAATTCCTTGGTGATGTCTGGATGCTTTGACTCTTGACTCATTCCTTCATGATTTGAGACTGCTTAGCTGCATGGGTGATGACTTGAATGGTTCAGATTGCTTGATTAGGCCTTGTGGGCCCACTTGATGCTTAGATCTTGGATTCTGGCCTTTCTTTTGATGATCGAACCTTTGATCTTGCTGCTCCATGACTTGTGTAAGCTTTCCAATGGTTTGGATCTTGATGATTTGGCCCTTGAGTGGTTCAGATTGATGGATTTGGCCCTGTGGGCCCACTTGAGACCTTAGCTTTACTTTGGGGCACTTCTTTTGATGATTTGTGAGGTTAGGAATGCTTCTCATGGCGTGGATGATGGCTTGAACGTCTCTGATCGCTTGATTTGGCTTTGTGGGCCCACTTGATGATTAGATCTTGGATTCTGGCCCTTCTTGTGATGATCAAACCTTTGATCTTGTTGTTTGACGGCTCATGTAGGTTCTTCAATGGTTTAGATCATGATGATCTAGTCTTTGAATGGCTTGGATTGCTTGTGGCCCCCACTTGATCACCTTTCCTTCTCTTTCGCTTGATCAGCCCTATTCCGGTCACATTGCTTCATGATTGGACCAGTGGGGCACCTTTTGTATGATCTTGATCATCTTCAGTCGAAATCGGGAGTGGACCGGAGCCTTGGGCGGCCCACGGAGCGCCATCTGCTGACGTGGACTGTCAGCCTCACTTACCAAAAGCCCTGGAGCCAATCCCGCGGAGAGAGGGGAACCGCGTCCGTACGGGCGGCCCAGGGCAGGCCGCCCAAGGCTCGCCTCTTGAGCGGCCTGGGCTGGCTCTGGTTCGGACAGTGAGCCTATTCCTCTGGCTGCTGTCTCCCTCATCATCTGCATCCGATTCTTCGATTCAGCCATGAATCACTTCCTTGTCTCTTCTTTCATTCTCCTTTTGTCTTTTTCTTGGTTTGTCCTTTCTTGGGCAATGGATGGTGGAGATTTGGGGGCTGTGGGGGCTGTCCAAGGTGGGTCCCACACTTCAGATTTTCAATTGAGCTTTGATAATGGGGAGATGTCTTTAATGGATGGGGGAGATGGGGCATTGAATGGAAGCATTGATGAGGGGCTAGGGATGGTGGTTGATGAAGCTTTGAATAGCTCCATTAATGGTGGGATGGCTGGATTTCCAGGTTTGAATGGGTCCCTCATTATGGGAGGAATGGATGGTATGGATGAGATGATGGGATGGGACATAGGTGAGGCTATGCATCCCTTGAGTGTGGGCCCCATGGATGATGTGATGGATGGTGGTGATGGGACCATGATGGACATAGATGGGCTGATCTCATGTTTAGATGGTATGGATGGCTCAGATGGTACCTTTGACGGTTTGGATGCTCTGGATGAGGGCCAGGATGTGCGGTATACTTCTTTGGGTGGACTTGATGTGATCATTGATGATGTCCCCTTGATGATGGACGGTGTGGATGCCTCGATGATCCCTTTGATCGGCCAGGATGATGACTGGATACATGATTTCTACTTGGAGAGGGGCCGCAGGTCCAGATCTGGACCGTTGATTCTTTCGATCGGGGTAGCCGGGACCCTTTTGGATGGTTCAGATGTATTCTTTGACGGTCAGATTAGGTCAGGATGTCACGATGTGCGGTGTGATCTTCACTGATAGTCCTTTTGATGGAGAGCATTGTCCTTCCTTTGATCATTGGCCCTTTGCGCATTCTGTTCATGAGGTGGGCGAGTCTTCTCATGCAGCTGAGATTATGACAGTTTCAGATGGCGATGCGACTATATCAGACATAGCCGCCACTGAGGACAGGTCAGGGGCTGTCGAGTCGGCAGAGGTTCCAGCTTTTCCTTCTCCTTCGCCTGTTGACCTTCCGATCTTCGATGAGTTGTCCTCGATTTCTGGGCCTTTTAGTGCTGGAGGGGATACCGGTGAGGACTTGTCAGCTGCTTCCTCGTTCTTCTTGCTCGCCACGACTGCTTGCTTGGCTTGACTAGCTTGTCAGTTTATGAGATTCGGGATTTGGAGTCCTATGGCTTTGGCAGTCTGATTCATATGGCTAGAGTTGACATTGACTGGAGGATGCTCGGAGCTGCCTTGATTGACTGGGTCCCTTCGTTGAACTTGTTTGCGTTCAATGATATGGAGATGGGGCCTTCTTTAGAGGAGCTTGCACGCTTGACAGGCTTACCCTTGGATTATACTCAGTACTTTTCGCCGAAGACATCGCCGAAGACTGCTACACCGCAGAACTGGTTTGGGATCCCTTATCTTGTTCGACCTGCAGCTAGTGGCCAGGATGCTGTAGTGTTCTCTTTGGACTTGCTGTATGATCTTTTTTCGGGTCCTCAGAGTACGGCTGGTTCCACCTTTGCTCGGAACGCACTGATGTTCTGTTTGATTGCTGAGGTGCTGTTCTCGGGATGGCGCAGGTCCCAGACTCCTTTGCTTTTTGAGGTGATGAGCCGAGCTGTCCGTCGTCAGGGGATCATTTCTCTCATCTTGGCCGAGCTATTTGATGGGCTGACCGACTGTGCCCTGGGCCGCACTCGTGTCCTTCGCGGCTGTTGTGCTTTCCTTCAGGTATCTTTTCTACACCTTTTTTCTTCTTGCTTTGCTAGGAATTATTTTGCTCTAGCTGAACTTCTTTTGCTTTCTGTGATCAGGTATGGCTATGGGAGCGTCTTTCTCTGACCGTTCCTGTACCTCTTCCTGGCATCCCGGGCTCTGACATTATGCGTTATATCATCGAGTTCCTTCCTCATACAGCCAGGATGAGCGAGCCCCTGTATCGCAGGATGTTCGCTGAACTTCGTGACTGAAACGTTCGTTGGGAGTCATCTTGGCTTTCACTTCCTCCAGTGCTTTGCGATGCACATCGCCATCCTCTGATGTTGGTAGGCTTTCGATCCTACTTTTCTTACCATCCGATCCGGTTTCTGCGGCAGTTTGGGTATGAGCAGGATGTTCCTCATTTTGCTTTCACGGGTATCGGGCGTCGAGTACTCCCCTCTAGATCTTCTGACTTCAGGACCCGGATTGATTGTTCCTGGGCGAGTTATTTGACAGCTGATTTGTTGGGATTTGAGCTGCGGACTTTTCCGATGGCGACCGCCCCATATCAGTACTGGGCTGTTGAGCAGTCTTTGTATCGACGTATCCCTTGTTGGCACCAGACTGCTGATGAGGATGAGCAGGATATTCTTGGAGATGCTGGCTCTTCATCTGGTTCATATGAACCTTTTGAGGAGCGCCCTTTTGTCGATCCTGGCTTCCTTTTGGCCACTCATGGCCATTTGCTGTCTGAGATCTCTGCACTTCGGTATCATTGTGAGATGATGTCGAGGAGATTGGCTGCCGATCGGAGGTTGTCTGATGAGGAGACAGCGATCCGTACCCTTGAGCGCGATGAGGTGCATTACCTGCGTATGGAGGTGAGCAGGTTGAGAGCGAGACTATCTTTTTATGAATCAGAGGACTCACCTGATGTGGCCGAGGAGGAGGGTAGAGATTGATTGTGTTGGCCACCTGCACATTCTTTTTTTTGATTGATGATGATGCATTTTTTTTGTATTTTTTGAAAAAGATGATATGTTATATGTAAAAGGAATATGATGCATTTAATTAAAAAAGAGAAAACTGTTTGAAAATCTACTGTGTCATGAGTTGTCTTGTGAGTGTGTCTGGATTTTGTGTCGGGATATAGGAATCAGAACTGGGGCTCGGTCAATGATTTGACCGATATCTCGAGATTTGACTTGCTTGATCCTTTGGTTCCCTAGAGATGTAGGCAACGGAAACTCTCGTTTCCTGAGATTGTCAGAGTCTGTAGAGTTCTTCGCTCCTGACTGCGCTTCTTCTTGTTTTTGAATTGTAACCGCTTGAACTGATCTGGACCGTCTGCTTTCTTGGTACCTGCACTTTTATTTTTTTCTTTTCTTTTCTTTTTTTTTTCTCTTTTTTTTTTTTCATTTTGAGCCATTTTTGCCTGTAGTGCTCTTTCGAGTTTTCACCACAGCCGGCTTTTTCCCGTCATTTTTGCCCGTGGCGCCCTTTCAGGTTTTCACCACGTCCCGGGTATTTGGTCTTGCCTGCCCCTTGGCAGCTGTGCTGTTTTTACCCTTGGCGCCCTTTCAGGTTTTCACCAAGTCCGCTGTATGCCCACTGTTTTTACTCGGAGCGCCCTTTCGGGTTTTCACTCCGCCCTCTTTGTTTAGGCACACATTTTCTTTTTTCTTCTTCTTTTTTTTCTTTTTCTTTTCTGGATCTCTGGATAACTGCGGCGGCTAGAGGTCGGGAATCCGTCATTGCCGGCCGATGGTAGTCCTTCAGCCCTTATCCTGAGTTACGATAATGGAGCTGTCAGTCTTTGCTAAAGACCCCTCTGAGATGGATGGATGGATGACTGTGTTTCTTCTTGGGTTTTTTTTTCTTGGGTGCCTTGCTTTGGCTTCCCTTTTTCTTTCTCTTTTCTTCTTTTTTTTTTCTTTTTCTTCTGTATTCTTTTTCTCTCTCTTTTTTTTTTTGTCCCTTTTTGAATCCCCCCCTCTTTTTTTTGTATTTTTCTCTTTTGGAGTCCCCTTATTTGAAACACTTGTTGGTGGACGGGAATGATTTCTCAGAGGTCTTAGCTTCGACCTCTTGACTTCAGCTCTATTAAAGTAACCTTTGATAAGGTCAGAATAACTTACCCGTGAAAGATCTTCACGTTGTCGGCGTTGGTTGGCTCAGGAAGATCCACCCCTCTCATGCTGGTGAGTCTGAGGGCGCCTCCAGGAAGTACTTCTCTGATGATCAGTGGCCCGTCCCACGAGGGTTTGAACTTTCCTCTGGGGTCCGGAAGGTGCGACGGTAGAATCTTCTTCATGACTATGTCGCCTACCTTGAAACTCCTTTTTCGGACTCTCTTGTTGTAAGCCCGAGCGATCCTTTTCTGATAACATTGTGAATGACTTAGTGCACGCATGCGCTTCTCATCTGCTAGCTGCAACTGATCGAATCTGGCCCGTTGCCATTCTCCTTCTTCAATTCCGCTTTCTAGTAATACCCGTAACGATGGTACTTCCACCTCGACTGGTAGGACTGCTTCCATTCCGTAAGTAAGCTCGAAAGGAGTAACGCCCGTAGCAGACCGTACAGACGTTCGATAGGCCCAAAGTGCATATGGGAGCATATCTGACCAATCTCGATAGGTCACGACCATCTTCTCGAGTATTCTGACGATTGTCTTGTTTGCGGCTTCTACCCCACCATTCATCTGGGGACGGTAGGGGCTTGATCGATGACGTTGGATCTTGAACTTGCTGAGGAAGTCATCCATCTTCTTGTTGACGAACGGGGTTCCATTATCTGTGATGATAGCATTGGGGATTCCGTACCGGCATATGATGTTGTTCTTCATGAATTTGATCACTTGAGATGCTGCAATCGTGGTGTATGAGGCTGCCTCTACCCACTTGGTGAAGTAGTCGACTGCCACAAGTATGTACTTGTGACCATTTGATGCTTTGGGACTGATCTTGCCGATGATGTCGAGTCCCCACATGGAGAAGGGCCAGGGGGTGGTCAGGTTGTATAACTCTGATGATGGGGCATGGATTTGATTCGCATGCTCTTGACACTTGAAGCATTTTCTGACGTGCTTGCAACAGTCTGTCTCCATGGTAAGCCAGTAGTAGCCGAGCCGTAGAATCTTCTTTGCCATCATGTGCCCATTCATGTGTGGGCCGCAGATTCCTTCGTGTATTTCTTTCATGATCTTTGCAGCTTCCGTTTCATCGACGCATCGGAGGAGGATGTGATTATAGGATCGCTTGTAGAGAACTTCGCCACTGATGGTGAACTGGCCGGCCAAACGTTGGATGGTTCGGCGATCTGTTGCTGTTGCTGATTCTGGATACTCCTGGGTTTCGAGATATTGCTTGATGTCGGCATACCAGGGTTTGTCAGGGACAGCTTCGGCTTCTTCTATTTGTAGGCAAAAAGCAGGTTCTTCTTGAATTTCGACTGTGAGCTCCCATTCTGAAGCTCCTTTTGGGATCTCGAGCATTGATGCAAGTGTGGCGAGAGCATCTGTAAACTGGTTCTTGGCTCTAGGCATGTATGAGAAGGTGATTTCCTTGAATTCTTCGAGCAGATTGTCAAGATACACATGATATGGTATCAACTTCTCATCCTTGGTCTTCCATTCGCCATTGGTCTGATTGATGATAAGCTGTGAGTCTCCAAATACTCGTAGCTTCTTGATGCCCAAGATTATGGCTTCCCTTAAGCCAGCGATGCATGCTTCGTACTCTGCCATGTTGTTGGTGCACTCGAATGCGATGCGCCTCGAGATAGGAATAGGGACATCATCTGGAGAGTAGAGGATTGCTCCAATACCACTCCCTTTAGAATTTGCTGCGCCGTCGAAGAATAACGTCCATTCATCTTTTTTCTTCTTTTCATCCTCTTCAATGAGCAAGAGATCTTCATCAGGGAAGAATGTCTTGAGTGGCTGATAGTCCAGGAGAGAGTGAGCCGCAAGATGATCGGCGAGGGCCTGTCCCTTGATTGCCTTTTGAGTGACATAGGTGATGTCGAACTCAGACAAGAGTAGCTGCCATTTAGCTATCCTTCCAGTGAGTGCCGGTTTCTCGAACAGGTATTTGAGTGGATCCATGTGAGCGAGAAGGAGAATAGGGAATGCAATCATGTATTGACGGAGTCGCTGAGTTGCCCAGACTAGGGCGAGGCAAGTCTTCTCGATCGGGGAATACCTGGTCTCATAGTCGGTGAACTTTCGACTCAAATAGTATATTGCTTGTTCTTTCTTCCCGGTTTCGTCGTGTTGGCCGAGGACACAGCCAATGGCTTCTGCTGCTACCGAGATGTATAACAATAGTGGTCGTCTAGGAGTGGGAGGCACTAGGACTGGAGGATTCATGAGATATTTCTTGATGCGGTTGAAGGCGACTTGGCAATCGTCATTCCATTCTTTTGGGACGTTCTTCCGAAGGAGCTTGAATATGGGCTCACAGATGGGTGTGAGCTGTGCGATGAAGCGACTGATGTATTGAATTCTGCCGAGGAAGCCACGAATTTCTTTCTCTGTTCTAGGAGGGGGCATCTCGATGATTGCTCTGGTTTTCGTCTCGTCGACCCTGATGCCATCCTCGTTCACCATAAAGCCGAGGAGCTTACCTCCCATTGCACCGAAGACACATTTCTGAGGGTTGAGGCGAAGCTTGTACTTTTCTAATCTGTTGAATAACTTCTTCAGATCTTCAAAGTGTCCTTCAATTGTGCGAGATTTGACGATCATGTCGTCCACATATACTTCGAGCTCTTTGTTCATCATGTCGTGGAATAGTGCTGTCATTGCTCGCTGATATGTTGCTCCTGCGTTCTTCAAACCGAACGGCATTACCCTGTAACAGAAGGTTCCTCAGGGAGTGATGAACGATGTCTTCTCGCGATCTTCGACGGCCATCTTGATCTGATTGTAACCTGAGAACCCGTCCATGAATGAGAAGATCTTGTATCCTGCAGTGTTGTCGACTAGAGTGTCGATATGTGGCAACGGGAAGTCATCTTTTGGACTGGCCTTGTTGAGATCTCGGAAGTCGATGCACATTCGAACCTTGCCGTCCTTCTTTGGTACTGGTACGATGTTGGCGAGCCATTCAGGGTAGTTGGAGACTACCAAGAATCCCGCGTTGTACTGCTTGATGACTTCATCTTGGACTTTCAGAGCCCATTCTGGCTTCATTCTTCGAAGTTTTTGCTTCACTGGCTTCATATCTGCCTTGGTTGGCAGATGGTGTACAACGAGCTCTTCATCGAGCCCCGGCATGTCTTCGTATGAGAACGCGAAGTTGGACAATCTTGGAGCTAAGAATTCTATCATTTTCTGTTTCATCTCAGGTGGCAACGATTTTCCAATGCGTACTTCCCTAGGGATCTCAGGCGTCCCCAAGTTTACTATCTCGAAATCATCGGCTACAACATTGGCTTTAGATTCGAACTTTTTGAGGAGATCCTCTAGTTCGGGAGCTGGATCATCATCTTCCTCGTCCCGAGCTTCGTCCAGACCCATGAGCTCGAAGTCTAATTTGATGTCGAAATCATATGATTCGACTTCAAACTCATGCGACTCTTTAGACGAACTTGGCACACTATTGAATGCAGGAAAAGAAATATTTTTTGGTTTTTGAGATTTTTCTGAAATGAAAATGTTAGATGTTTTTGGCTTTTGAAAATTTTTGATTTTTTTGGCTTTTCGAAATTCACGGGACTTTGAACAAGTGGGCATTGCAGACCATGATTGAGCCCAACTTGTTCCAAAGTTCCGGTCGCTGCTTAAACAGGCGTTTTTTTTTGGAAGCCAGAGCCCTCAGATGGCTCTTTGGCTGATTCAAAAGTGAGGGGAACGGATGACCATTCAGGACCCCACACTTCCTCCCCTGAAGAGGTGGGGGTTGATGATTTGGGTGAAGAATCATGGTCTGGCCCAATGACCATGACTTCTTGCTGGTCGGGTTCGAGATCTGAGTCGTACTCAGTCCCTCCCGGATCACTTACCTCGCATTGCAGTTCGTCTGGTTCCACAGCTAGACACAAGTTTGGAATCTGGACATCAGACCAATCTAGGGCTGGCCACTTCCCTTTCTTGGTCCAATGGATGGGCTGCTTCTGCCCCTGGCTGATGATTGATGATGTTGACTTTGCAGAGATGGGCAAGTCGTGCCCCTTGCTAATTGGTGATGAGATGGGCGAGTCGTGCCCCTTGCTGATTGAAGTGGGCAGGTTGTGCCCCTGGCTGTTTGAAGTGGGCAGGTTGTGCCCCTGGCTGATTGAAGTGGGCAGGCTGTGCCCCTGGTTGGGAGCAGGTGTCAGAGTAACCTGGTCCTGAAGCTGCTGTATTTGTCTTCCTTCTTCGTCTTCATCATTTCCTCCTTCTTCTGGAGGCTTAGAGGGTTCGAGAATCTGATCCCATCGAATGGGGGGCCACGTGGCCCAAACTAGGCTCATCGGGAGGCCTTTGTGTAGTGCAGTCGGTTGATTCCCTCCTGGATCTTTGCAAGGTTCTCCTGGCTTGACGAATTGGATGGGTGAGCACCGAAATTTCTTCCTTCTCTTGTCCATGAAGGTTGCCCTGTATCCGAGTCCCCACTTGCGTTGGTTATACACTAGCGATACCTTTCTGGACTTGAAGTGATTCTTCATTCGGTATTTGAGGCTCAGACGCTCTGCCGGTGAGAAGACATGGTCCACCCTTGTTGGTTCTGGATTGGCGATAGAGTTCACAGTCTCAAATTCGAAACTGTGAAATGGGATGTCTTCTTCAGAGTGTTGGATATCGATGACCGGGATGTCTGGTTCAGTGGCAGTAGCATTGGAAGGAATGATGAGCTCCTTCTCTGCATGGATAGAGATCACTTGATTTCCACAGATATACTTCACTCGTTGATGCAGGGTTGATGGCACAGCTCCAACCTTGTGCAGCCACGGTCGTCCGAGCAGCATGTTGAAAGAGGCTGATATATCCAGGATTTGGAATGTGACGGTAGAAACTTCTGGACCTATCTGTACCTCTATGTCGACCTCCCCTTCCACTGATCGGCGGGTGTTGTCAAATGCTCTGACGCATATGGTGCTGGGTCGGAATGAAGAAGGACTGATTCCCAGGCGTTCCGCGGTCTTGAGTGGGCAGACATTTAAGCTTGAGCCATTATCGATAAGGACCAGCGGAACACAGAGGTCTTTGTATCGTAAGGCTATGTTGAGGGATCGCCCATGATCTCGTCCCTCTGGTGGCAACTCATTATCGGTGAAGGTGATGGCGCGCGGAGCCAGTAGCTGTCCAATCATCAATGCAATCATCTCTGGTGCCGTATCGGAGGAGACATGAGCATCATTCAAGGTCTTGGCAAACATTTCTCGGTGTATGCGAGATGTGCAGAGTAGCTCCCATACTGAGATTTGTGCAGGGATTGACTTGAGCTGAGTTGCTACATCGTATGCGGCTTCATTTTTGCTGCCGAGGCCTGAGAGGACGCCTTTGGGATCTCCTCTGTTTTGATTATCTCTTCGGATGCAACGCCCGTTGGGATTCATGTTTCCCACTTCCGCACATTCTGGATAGTGCCATGGAACCTCTTTGTAGTTTTCCTCCCTTTTGCCTTCTAGGACCACTGGTTCTTGCAATGGTGCTGGTGTGGGTACCAGATCTTCCTCGTATGGAGCTTTTGCCTTGAGAACTACATTGTTGCCTGTGCTGAAGGGGTAGTATCGAGGCTTGTCTTCATAGACCACATAAGGTCGTGGTCCTGGCTTGACTGTTCCTGGGGCAGGAGGCTCCCATGGAATGAATACTGGTCCTCTTGATATGGCAGGAGGTTTCTCTGTTCGTCCGAGCTGCCGTAGCGTGATTGATATGCCTCCGGGACTTGCCCCTTGCAATATGACAGGCTTGACTGGAAGAGATCCTTCCAAGACAATGGGCTCTTGCTGCTGATGAGTATGCCCCTTGCAAGATGACAGGTTCGTATGTGGGCTCAATGTATGATTGTGCTCCTTCCAGGACGACTGGTTCCCAGCTTGAATGGTTGTAAGGTGCCCCTTGAACAACTGGTATATCGTATGGAGGTGCTCCTTCAAGCACTACTGGCTCGGAGATTGAAGGAAGAAAGGGACTTGCCCCTTGCAAGACTGGAGGAGGATTTGTTGGCTCATAGGTGTAGGCATGAATGGACTGAATAGGGGAGAAGAAGCGATCGATATGGTCCCCTTCTTCTATACTATTGACGGCAGGGCCACGAGATGAACTGGGGTCCGTTGGATGCTGAGGCAGAGGATTCTGAAGGATGTTGGTGGAAGCTGCTGGAGAAGTTCCAGGGACCGAGATGACGATCTTGCGGTCATCAATCAGGTCTTGTATGGCATTTTTCAAAGTATAGCATCGATCAGTGGCGTGGCCACGCCCTTGATGGTAGGCACAGTACTCATTTTCTCGGTAATTTGGAGGGAGAGGATGAGGCGGAGGCCTAGGTGTCATCAGAGTGAGTAACTGCTTTTGTACCAGCGTAGTCATGATTTGACTAAGTGGTTGACTGAGTGGAGTGAACTTCCTGAACTCCCTGTAATTCTGCCTGTTCTGGTATGAGTATTGGCCGTTTCCCCTGAACTGCTGCTGTTGTCGAGGTGGCTGTGGCTGAGGATTCGGTTGTGGCTGATATCGCTGAGGCTGATGCTGAACTTGATTCTGCTGATACTGTTGACGTCCTTGTGGGGGAGCACGTTGATTTCCTTGAGCAGCGGTGTTGATGTTGTTTACGTCTGTTGGGCGGGGAGGAGAACCATTGCGGTTTCCATTCCCGTGCCCGATAGGTCTTCCTTCCACTCTGTTCCTCTTGACTGGAGTGGCTTGATGAGGCCATGGGGAGATCGTCCCGGCCCGGATTCCTGCTTCAACTTGCTCTCCAGCACGGATCAATTGTGAGAAATTCGCATATGGATGCGAGATGAGATATCCGGATATGCCTGGATATGTTGAATGAACAATCATGGAGATTTGTTCTTCATCGTCGATGGGTGTCCGCATTCTGGCTGCCATAGCTCGCCAACGTCCCACATAAGCTGATAGTGTTTCATCACTCCTTTGCCTGAGTGCTGCAAGGTCGGCTCTTCTGGGTGCCATGTTGAGATTATATGCGAATCTGTCGACGAAAGCCTGGGAGAGCTGTTCCCATGTTCTGATGCGGTGGCAGTCCAATGAAGTGTACCAATCTAGGGCATCGCCCTTCAGAGATTTTTGGAACAATCGAATGAGGGCCCCTTCGTTTCCTGAGATTGCACTCAGCTCTCCACAGAAGGCCTTGAGATGTGCTGTGGGACAACCGCTGCCGTTGTATCTTTTGAACTTTGGAACCTCAAAGTTTTGAGGTACCCGAGCATCTGGGAAAGGACACAAGTCTCTGAACTTGGTCGAAGGTAAGTCGATTCCTTGCTGTCGCTGAAGCTGATTTTGCAAGATCTGGAACTGCTCCCGCAACTCGTCCAGTCCTGAGTGATCTGTTCGAGCGACTGGTGCCTCCTGGAGTAAGGCACGTTCTTCTTCGGCATAGTGGTCGATGTCTTCGACCCTATGGGCTTGCTGAAAAGCAACCGCGGGTTGCTGAAATTGGTTTGATGATTGAACTGGATTCTGATGAACTTGAGCTTGAAATGATGGTAACTGAACTGGAGACTGTACTGAAGGTTGAACTGGAACTTGCTGGAAATTAACTGGATTTTGCTGAATTGAAGATTGCTGGAAATTAACTGGAATCCCATCGGCGGGGATGTGCTGGAATTGAAAAGTGCTCCTGTTTGCAGGAGGCTGAGATGCTGGGAAGTGACCCCCTTGTTGGGTATTCGCCACTGTCCGCTGATTGATGTGGGCTTGACACTGACCCCCATTGTGGGCATTCGCCAGTGCTGTCCCTGTTGCTGGAAATTGAATTGAAATCCCATCGGCGGGGATGTGCTGAAATTGAAAAGGTGTCCCATCGGCGGGGACGTGCTGAGATCTACTGAGATTGTTGTTTGCAAGATTGACTGGAAGCTGACTGGATGTTCCTGCAACGGAGGTGCTCTGAGATGGCCTTGTCGTCGCAGGAAGATATTGAGAAGGATGCCCCACAGCGAAGGGCTGAGATGGCTGCTGTCGGTAGTCTTGGGCAGACTCCGATGGTTGTGCTTGATTTGAACTGGAGGCCGGGAGGACCCGGCATGGCTGCTGAGCTTGCTGAACTGGGCCAACCTGATTGTTGGCTGCTGCGGTGGCTTGTGCTTGCATGAATTGCAAGAGCATTTCTTGCATTGCTCTCATTCCTTGTGCCAATTCTTGTATGATTGGCGTATTGTCAACGGGCTGTTGCGCTGGAGGTTGCGCTTCGGTCATTTCGAGAGCAGGGAAGTGATGAGTTTCTTCTTCGTGGTCGGACATGGCTTGCTGAGCCCGAGTGCGGATTATGCTGCGGAAGGGAAGCTGTCTCCGAACACGTTGAGCCCGAGGTGGCGCAATGGTGAGGACTATACTCTTTTTGGGTTTTGGGATTTTCTATTTTTTTTTTGTTTTGGGGTTTTCTATTTTTTTTTTTTTTGTGTTTGGGTTTGGGTAGAATGCTATGCAGATGAGATTGTATGAGGATTAGTGACTTTCAAGTACGGGAAGGATTCTGTTTTTCAAGTCGGATCACGACTAGTGGGACTAGTTTATCCCCAGCGGAGTCGCCATTCTGTGGACCCTCGCCGATTTTTCCGCGCTCCCACACGACGTCGTTCTCCCTTTCCTTTCGGAAGAAGAAGAAGAAGAGGTGCGTGAGTGCGAAATCGCCGTTTGTGCCACTGGCTTGCCTCGTTCTCGAGGGCTTCATTTGGTTGTCGTGTTATGCTGGATATGTTTAAGTGAATTTATATAAGACCAGAGTCGCCACTAGCCAGTTACTTCGAATCTACAGTCGGCTAGACCCCGTAGAAACGTTAGAGAAGGGGATCTGAAGATCCTTTCCTCTAAAATGACTCCTGTTGATCTGCGGTCAGAGATTCAAGGTAAGGGATCACGGTTACAGGGTGGGAAGAGGTTAAGCACCCCACACACTGCCCGTACCGAAGTACGGTCTCTACTTCACAGAATCGATCGGATACTTGAAAGTCTAGTTTAATCCTCGTATATTCTCATGTATGACATGATGCATGAATGCGGGTCTGAACAATAAGAGTTTCTGATGGGCAGGTTCCAACAACGGGCAAGCCCAGAGCGTACGCTCGAACTGACAGGTGCTTAATATAAAGACATATGCATGTGTGCTTGAGTAATCAAGGTGTTTTATGGTGAAGCATGAATGCAGGTCTGAACAGTAAGAGTTTCTGATGGGCAGGTTCCAACAACGGGCAAGCCCAGAGCATACGCTCGAACTGACAGGTGCTTAATATAAAGACATATGCATGTGTGTTTGAGTAATCAAGGTGCTTGTAGTGAAGCAGGGGGGTTGGAAGAAAAGTAAATGTTGCACTTATACTAGATGCAAATGAGATGATGCTGGAAAATGAGTAGCTGGGTGGACGGAGGTGTCGCAAGGATTGGCTTCGAGTGGCTGGATTAAGACTTGGATGGCTTGGGAGGCTTGGACCAGTGGTCAGGCTGGGCTGGACCAGGGTTAGACTCTCCTCACTCGGGCTCTCCTTGGTGGAAAAATGGGCTAAGGGTGAAGAGATGGACTCAGAGCTCTCGGGCTGAAATGGACTCGAATGGCCTGTTGAAATGAGAAGGGGAGGGGGGTATTTATAGCAGCGGACAAGGGCATTCTCGTAATTTTTTCCGGGCGGCCTGCCATGGGCCGCCCGTACGGCCGCTCCTCGGTTTCCAGCGAGTACGGCCGTTCCCTCGGGGCTGCTGTTGGACTCGCTGGTCGACTCAGTGAGTTGACTCAGCGGGTCGACTCAGTGGTTTGACTCGACGGGTTGACTCGACGGGTTGACTCGGTGTTTTGACTCGACGGGTTGACTCGACGGGTTGACTCAGCGGGTTAACTCAGCGAGTTGACTCAGTGAGTTTGACTTTTTTTTGGGTCTTTTTGACTGGACTTTTTTATGGGGGGTTTTTCAGGGTGGTGTTTAGGACTGGGTTGACTGGGTTCAGGCTTGAACTGGGCTATGGAATGGGGCTTACAAGGGTGAGTTTGGCTGAGTTTGGACTTGGGATTTGGGGGTATGGTCCTCCGTTCAACCAGCTATCTCTACCAACAGTGTAGCCGAAGGTGGGGTGTCTACAGCTTGGTGGCAATAGGGTGATAATTCTGGTTTACGGACTTCGTACTCTGTCGTCAATTGTCCGATGACAAGCCTAGAGTCGCCGTAGATATGTATTTCCTTGATTTGCATTTCTAGGGCCAACTGCAATCCAATAATAAGAGCCTAGTACTCAGCTTCGTTGTTGGTGCATGCCGGGACTAATGTGAATGAATAGGGTAGCAGGTCCCTTTGCGGACTGATGAATATAATTCCCGCCCCTGACCCTACTGCTCTGGCCGCGCCGTCAAAATACATCTCCCAATGGCATGTTTCATTAATCGCCATGACCTGCTCGTCTGGGAGGTCATATTCTATTTCTTCACCGCTCGGTACTGGATGTGCGGCAAGGAAGTCTGCGATAGCTTGTCCTTTGACGGCTCGAGCCGGCATGTATGTCAAGTCGAATTCTGACAGGAGAAGGGCCCACTTGGCCAATCGTCCGGACAACATAGGTCTGTTCATGAGAAATTTGAGGGGATCCGCCTTAGATATTAATGTTATCTGGTGAGAGAGACAGTAATGCCTGAGCTTTTTAACGGCAAAGATCAGTGCCAAACAGATCTTCTCGATCGCTGAGTAGTTAAATTCGGCTCCCACCAGCGTGCGGCTCAGGTAATAGAGCGCGCTTTCCTTCCCTTCTCCGTTCTTCTGGGCTAAGAGGGCTCCAAGTGAATTTTCACCGACGGCAATGTAGAGGATTAGTGGTTCCCCTTTAATTGGTGCCGCGAGGACTGGAGATTTGTCGAGCAAGTCTTTCAGAGAGTCGAACGCTTTCTGGCAAGCATCGTCCCACTTAAACTGAACTCCCTTCTTGTTGAGGCGCGAGAATGGTTGACAACGACCGGACAAGTTCGAGATGAACCTCCTTAGGTACGCGACTCGGCCTTGGAAACTTTTCAGCTCTTTGAGATTCTTCGGTGGCGGCATCTCCCTAATTGCCTTAATCTTTGTTGGGTCAATTTCTATTCCTCGATGTCTGATAACAAACCCCAAAAACTTGCCAGAGGAAACCCCGAACGCGCACTTCAATGGGTTCATGCGCAGGCTTTTCTTTCTCAGTCTTTGGAATACTTGCCGTAGATGCTCCCTATGCTGTTCGTGCCCGGCTGATCTCACTACCAGATCGTCTACATAGCATTCGACATGTTTGTGCATCATATCCTGGAAGATTACTTGCATCGCGCGTTGATACGTTGCCCCTGCGTTCTTTAACCCGAACGGCATCACACGGTAACAGTATATGCCCAACGTTGTACGAAAGGCTGTTGATTCCTCATCTTTCGGAGCCATACGAATCTGATTATACCCCGAGTAACCATCCATAAAGGACATCACTGCGTATCCTGTCGTGCTGTCGATCAGTAACTCTGGGATAGGTAGTGGGAAATCATCCTTAGGGCATGCTTCGTTGAGGTTCCGAAAGTCTACACAGATTCGGATTTGACCATTCTTTTTCTTGACCGGCACAATGTTTGAGATCCACTGTGGGTACTTAACCTCTCGGATGAACCCGGCCTGGATTAACTTTTCGACTTCTTCTTCGATTTTGGGCACTATATTTGGGTGGAATCGTCGTTGAGGCTGTTTGACCGCTCTCTTCCCTTTCAAGATGCCCAACTTGTGCATCGCGATTGCTGGACTAAGCCCCGGCATTTCTGAGTATGTCCAAGCGAATACGTCCCTGTTTTCCCTCAACAGTCGGATGTATTTCTCTTTCTCCTCTTCTGGGACATTTTTACTTAGGTACGTATTTCTAGGGTCTTCTAGGGTTCCCAGATTTATTTCTTCAAGCTCATCTATCGTGGGCTGTCCCCCGTCCTCTATCTGTGCAGGTGCGGCACTGGGTTGGATAACGTCAGCTACCTCTTGTGGTTGTACCTCTTCCGTAGTATTGATTGTCACCATATTAACATGTCTGATCTTCGTTTTTGCCCCTAACCCTTCTCTTCCTTGATGGACTTTGTTGTTTTCTTCGAACGGCGCTAACATTCTACCATTCGAGGCTGATTCTGAACAGCAGAAGCCCATACTTTTCATGATGTTACGGCTGGCTTCACTGTATCTCCCTTCTTCTATGGGCTGAGGTAAGCGAAGTGGTTTCTCAACCTCGTCCTTGGACCGTGCAGGTTCATCTGTCACTGAATAAAATTTGATTTCTTTCTTTGTATTGGTATTTGGCGGTACCACGAACTGGCTTGGAGCCTTCGGAAAAGGCTTAACTCTTCCTATTTTTGGCGCTGGCATATTGAAGCTAGATTTGAGCACACTCATGTGCTGATTCGAGATCATCTCTAGGACGGACTGCCCGGGCTGTCGCAAGTGTTTCGGGACTATGTAGAATTTTTTGGTAGTCCTTTGAGGTCCTTCAGCTGCCTGACTTGTTTCTTTCTGAATAATGGATTGAGGTTTGGCCCTCTGTTCAAACTTGCTGACTTTCGGTTCTGCCCCTTGCCCTTTCCGCATTGCGCCGGGCTTCTTCGTGTCTCCCCCTTCGTCGATCAGGTCGTAATACCGAGCATCGGCTAAGAATGATTCTGCGATCGTATACGGCTTTGGGTCTGCTGCCACTCTGTACTGAACTCCCTCTCTGTTGTATTTAAAGCACTAATGATAGGTTGAGGGGATGACGCGATTCTGATGGAGCCACGGTCTCCCTAGCAGAAGATTATACGTTGTTACTGCATCGATTACTTGGCATGTTACTTTTGTCTTCAACCTTTCAATTTCTAGCATCACAGTGATCGACCCTAGAGTGCGCTGGCTGTCCTGATTGAACCCTTGAATGACCATGGTGCTGGGACGCAGGGCTGATGGCATGTAACCCAATCTTTGGAGTGTCTTTAATGACATAATATTCACCGCGGACCCATCGTCAAGCATGCATCGCTTGATCTCCGTGTCTCTAATTGTTCCTATGACCATCAACGGTCGGTTGTGGTCTGTTGCTTCAATTGTGCGATCTTCTTCGGAGAATGTGATTATAGAGGGATGATCTATTTGCATTGCTTGTTGAATTGGCGCGTTTCCTTCCCAAAACTTGTCTGGATCGCTCATTTCTGCTTCAATTTCTGTCATCATTATTTCTCTGGTTTCACTGTCTAGCAGCGCGTTGATCAACATTTCCCTGTACACCTTTGAGAGACACAAGGCGTCGTATATGCTCAGGCGGGCCGGGACCCTTCGTAGGTGTGATACGACATCATACACTATGGGCACTGACCCTTGCCTAGGCTCCGGACGACTGGTCGTGGCTTCGACAGCTTTCTGTTTCAACTTCTGTCCCTGGGGCCTTGTTACGGGTATACCCGGGTTTTCGTCTTCTTGCGTTGGATCGATTGGTTATGGCCGAATGCGCTCCGGCATTTGTCTTCCGGATCGGAGGATGACGGCATTGACTTCTCCTTTATCTGTCTGCAATGTCTCTTTTGTTGATGGCTGTTCTATGAATGACACCATTGCGCAATGTACCTGAGTCTCTATAAGTCGGCTCTTCCCCTGGCTATCCTTCTTTCTTGTCCCTTTCTTCCTGCGGTTGAGGAGTCTTCTTCGATTCTCGAGCCTCTTTCGGCTGCTAACTAAAGTCCAAGGTTCTTCAGGTTCAGGGGATAGGGCATGCAATTGGGTATTCTTATCTGGGGGGAGGGCTGAAACTACCCCTGCTGTTTCCCTCGTTGTTGTTTCTGGTGCCTTCATACTGATTACCCCTTGGTTGATCAACCCCTGTATCCTTCCTTTCAGGCTAAAACAGTCTTCCGTCTTGTGGCTCAGGCACCGGTGGTATTTACAATACCGGGGATCATCTACCTTCCCAACCTCGTGGGGCCGAATCGGTTCTGGCAGGCGAATTACCTTTTCTTCTACCAATTGCTCCATGATAGGGATCAGGTCGGTCATGTCGAAGGTGTATGGGCCGTTGGCTCTTTCCCTCTCGGCTATTGTTATTCTCTGAGGAGCGTAGGGCCTCTTGCCTTTTTCTTGGGTAGGTGTTGGTTTCGTGTCTGTCTTGGAATCCGCGGCGGGCCGTTTTCGATCTATCGTATTTTTTCCCTTGTTTACGTTGTGCGTCTCGGCAATCCTCACTCCTTCTCTTTTCTGCCTTTCGGGTCTGAGGTTTACCCGTGCTGCGGCTTCCTCTACCAGGTGTGCTTTGGTGGCTAATTCTCGGAAAGAGTGAAAACTGTTCCCTGACAACCCGTAGGATATCATTGGGTCCAGGGCTCGCATGCACATCTTTATCTGTTCTTTCTCACTGGGTAACTCTTGACACTGAGCCGCTATTGTTCCCCATCGGTCCATAAATCTCTCCACGGGTTCGCCCTGCCTTTGTCTGATCAAAGCCAGATCTGTCACTGATGTTTCTCTTTCTATAGAGAAGAATTTTGAAATAAAACTGTCTCGCATTTGCTCCCATGACTTCACTGATCCTGCTGGTAGCAACATGTACCATTGGAAAGCTTTCCCCGTCAGCGTTGACCCGAATAACCGCATACAGTACTGTGGGACGGTCGACCAGTTTCCCAATGCTGTGAGGAAGCGAGTGATGTGTTCTTCTGGTGACCCCCTTCCGTCAAACTTTTCGAAATTCGGACATCTGAAGTTGACCGAAAATGGTATTTCTTCTATTTCCAGAGGGTATGGGACCTGATATTTATACCCGGTTCCTCTTTCCTTCTCCTTCTCTTGTCGCATGAGACTTGCAATGGTTTGCGACAGTTCTTCTCTCGTCATTTGTGTAGTTGGAACTATTATTCGTTCCGCTGGAACTCTCCTAGCCTGGGTGAGTGGCTCAGCACTAGCTGGCTCTCCTGCTGCCCCTTGAGATTCTTCAGCTAATGGGCGCGTAGGTGGTGCAAGGCTTCGAGTAGCATTTTGAGCTATTAAAGTGGTCAAGGCTTCCTGGATCTCTCTCATTCGTTCATTCGTTTCCCGATTAGCCTGAACTAGTCTGTCGATCTGATCTTGGACCGTAGGCAGTTCGTCCGCTTCATACGATCCCTCTTCTGCTTCTGCTACCTGGACCATTGCGACCAGCACTGGCCGGGCCTTCTGGTTCTGCCCCTGTCCTGGCTCGATAACTATTGTGGGCTTGGAGCTCCTCGCGATCGTGGTTTTGGTTGATTTTCGTGTGGCAGGGGTGGTCTTGGACAATGGCGGAAATTGTTCGATCGTCATTGCGGGCACCGAGGACGTGGCTGACGTGGCCTGACCGTTGGTGGAAGTCTTCTGCCCTTGTTTTGGTTGCCACTGTCCCTTGGTCGCCGGGCAAGGTCTTGCAACATTCGCTTTCTTGTATGTTGCTAAGCTGGCTACTTTCTTCTGCTCTTTCTTCTGTTGGCGTGTTTTGACCATCTGCCATCCTGAACTAGAAGCAACCGTCGTGGCTGGAATGAAGCGAGGGAAGCTGAAGCCTCCGGAGGTAAGGAAGGTGCATGAACCGGTCATTGAACATGCCATTTCTTCTGTCTGTCCTAGTATCTTGCTAGTTCTGTTGTGTCATAAAATTATTAGAACAGTTCATAAGTGCGGTCGGGAGTATGAGCCCATCGATCGCAGTGCATAAACCGACAAAATGAGCTAGAAGGAGACAAAAAGATGTATAATTGTGAAAATCGTGGGTTCGAAAACCTTTTTGAATGTCTATTGCCTTAAAGATGAAGGGAAGAACGTTCCCGTTGAGAGTCGCCAGTTTGACGCCTGAAGGGCGCCGAAACATTACGCCTCGCGGTAGCTTTCTTATGTGTATATTCGTGCTTGCGAGCAATTGATCTCAGAGTGTCCATATATTCAGATGTAACCAGATATTCTGGTACGGTTCGATCCCCAGCAGAGTCGCCAGTTTGTTAGAACTAGAAAATGTATCACAATGACATTTTCTGAAATGTGGTGTTTTGTTGCTCTGGGGTTCTGAATATAGAAACATTCGTAGATAATCACAAGCATTCACCAAAGTACACAAGAGAAAAGATATCGCAAGGCGAATTTTATTCCAGAGATTCTGAGATCTTGTACATTCCAGGCCGTGATCTGGCACGAGCCCTTAATTACATCGAATGATCGATGACCCTTGATTAAAAGGCAAAAGACTAGTCAGCGGGGACTATGGTCTCAGAGTTCATTGGTCACGGAGACCTGTGTTTTGATGGTTGCGGAGACCTGTATTTGTATGGTCGCGGAGACCTGTGTTTGTATGGTCGCGGAGACCTGTGTTTGGATGGTCGCGGAGACCTGTGTTTGTTATAGACTGATCCACCTTTGTGCGAGTCGGATGTCTATGTCCCATGTTTTGACCGGAGATCCGGGCTGAGACTGTCAGGGTTTATGGCTGAGATGGACGACTCTGGGCCCGCGCCTGTCAGTGTAGGGACAGGTGACCTCGGGAAGTCCATTCTACAGTTGTGTGTACCTGCGCAGCTCAACCAGCGGATGCCGTTTGGATGGGTAGGGCATCGACTGTTCTTGGAATATCAGTTTCTAACAGATTGTGTGTGATAGTTCAGAACTCTCCTGGTGTGGTTTATCGTGTTAACTATGGTCCCCTTTGATTAGTCCAGACCTGGATTAGGGTCATATTATGATAGTACACGTGATGATAATGCATCAGTATGATTATGGGCGCCGGCGGCCTCTTTTCGAGAGAATCGTTCCATTCAGCTCGTTGGGTCGGATCGGACTCCGAAGGCTAGCGTTCTGCTCATTGGGTAACCCGGATGGGTCGTTTGGCTGCTCCATTACGTTCGGAACGCTCGAAATACCCAAAATAGGCTCAAACGGGGCTTAAAAATGTTATAAAATGAGGATTTAAGGGTGCTGGAATGAATGCGCAAAGTGCTAATTTTTGCGATCCGCTGGCCTGATTTTATTGATGCGCTGGGGCCAGTGCGTCCATAAATGATTTTTATGATGCGCTGGGTAATTTTGTGCCGCGCTGGAGCCAGTGCGTCCATAAAATGTAATTTCCTGATGCGCTGGGCTATTTTGCGACGCGCTGGGGCCAGTGCGTCCTAAAATTGTAATTTCCTGATGCGCTGGGCTATTTTGCGACGCGCTGGGGCCAGTGCGTCCTAAAATACCACGATTAATGGTTTACGTAATCCGCCGGGGATTTTCCTGATGCGCTGGGTCACTTTATGATGCGCTGGGACCGGCGCATCGGAAAAAGATGACTTAGTCATTCCTCCAGACCTGGTATAATCGGAGGTGCGATTTCCGGCGAGGGGTTCCGGCGGTCGGAGAAGGATTCCGGCGATCGGAAAAGGTTTTCCGGCGACGAGGTCCTCTCTCTTTCTTGCTGAATCATGCAAATGAGGTGGTGGGCGGGGTATTTATAGGTATCGTCGTCCAATAGGCGGTTGACACGTGTAGCGCGTCGAGAAAATGAGTCGGCGCGTCGATAAATGCGCTCGGCGCGTCGCGAAATGATCGGAGTCCAGGAGTTGGTTTGCAGGACGTGCCAGCTGCCAGCGCGTTCTGAAATTAACTGATTTTTTGGATGCGCTGGGTGAATTTTTGGATGCGCTGGAGGCAGTGCGTCCTTAAAATCATTTTTGGATGCGCTGGGCGCAGTGCGTCCTTAAAATCTTTTTTTTTTTGATGCGCTGGGCGCAGTGCGTCCTTAAAATCTTTTTTGGATGCGCTGGGCGCAGTGCGTCCTTAAAATCTTTTTTGGATGCGCTGGGCGCAGTGCGTCCTTAAAATCTTTTTTTGGATGCGCTGGGGGCATTCGTGTCCCACAGATTTGGGTTTTGCAAATTGGGGGTTTTACGGGGTCCGCATCGCGGTGAATGCCGATGCACTGCTCCTATTTCTTCATAATTGAGGTATCTTCCCAATTTTGGACAGTTTTGGTCACGATGTCCGGTGGGGTCCATTACCGGTCCAATTTCATGCTCGAGGCAAATCTGGTGCATGTGTCGTGATTCGTGTTGCGATTTTCGATGCACTGGCCCTAAATCCGACCGCGTGATGGTTTCGGCATTCGGAATCATCATTTCGGGGATCCTCACTTTCGGGACCCCAACAGCCACAAAAGTTTTCTATCAACTTGATATTTGTATTTTCCTTTCTTTCCTGTCCACGTGACTTTATCAACAGATCAGATGGTCAATAAACATTATGGTGGATTCCAAGAAGTTTTTAACGGTAGGTGTTCAATAAACACTGTTTTCTGTGGTGTGGTCCACCTAAAACTTCCACCCATTTCATTTTTGAAACTACACCCTAAAATAAACTAAAGAAACAGATGGACGGCATGGATATACAAAAAATACATTCAGGTGAGCCCTACGGTCAGGGTCTCACCCACCTTGCTGGTTCCGGGGTCTCACCCAAGTCCCGCCCCTCTCAAATATTGGAGAGATTTTCTCTGCGAGTCTTTCTCGAATACCTTGGACTCTCTTGCTCGAGCGAAAGACCCGATTAGGAGGTTTCATTCATAGTGCGCAAAAGGCTATTTGCGCTCTGGAGCGCAGTGGATCATTGCTCTATATATATATATATATTTTAAGGACAAATCTCATCTTCACAAATCTCCTTATCGCTTTTACAAGTAGCTGAATAGATGGTCAAACTATTAAGTTATTGTCCATAAACAACCGATCACGATCTCTCTATTTATCTCAACGCCCAAGGTCGACAACATTCAATTTAAATCAAGTTGTAAATGGCTTTAGCATACCCACGCACCATCAAACTAAATTCTGAGCTAAATATATCATTCATTTATCATGTGGGGCATGCTGTTGAAATCAATGCACAACATGTCACACCCCATAATCCAGGCACAGAGTGTGCACCCTCAGGTCTGTATTACGGTTAATGACTAGTGCATTGGATGCACGTGTTATATATAACATACTGTTCCTAAGGCATCGCATCTTATCAAGTAAGTCATTTAACCATCCAATGTCATATAATCAAGACAAGCATTCGTATTTAATTAATAACTTAAAGATCTAATCAAGTCCTCTCATTTGGGACCTTATTCAAAAGTAATTAATACATTAACTAAATGTTCTAGAATTCATAATAACGGCAATTAATGAAAAGTAAACAATATATCCATGCAACTAAACATCTGAGCCTAAAGTTGCGATCTCCTCCTCCGTCAGGTACAGTTAGTCCCCTTGAAGTTCTTAAATTGATTACGCATCATTGTCAGTATTCATCTCTGGTGGATGAACTTCTACTTCACCTGTTTACATTTAATCCATAACCGTCAGCTGGCCAAGCTCAGTGACTAAACCCATCATGGTTCACACCCACTCAAGTAAAGTAGTACATACAAATACAGTCCTATAATTTAATTCACACTATAGGTGAAAGAATGTTATGCAAGATGACATGATGCATCAAGTGGGTACATAACTAAACCATTCACTTGCTTAGGTTGGAGTCCATTAACCCGCACTCCCCCTACGTAGTAGGGCAGACTTTTGCATGATTTGCAGGCATCTAGGATAGTCCCTGAGCAACCCAATATTGTCAGTACCTACAAGTCTTCCAAAGCGATGCTCCAGGCCAAACAATGCATGAATGTCTGATGTATATGGCATGTTGTGTTCACATAAACTTCCATCCAATTGAGAGGCAACAGATGATTCAGTCATCTCTCCTTTTAAGGGGCACACACATATTATTCGTCATTCATTTCATTCAACATGTATAAGTAACACAATGCATTTGCATATATAACATACATCATAGTCAATACAAATCATCCAAACATAGCATCACACCAACAAGCTACTTTATTCAAACAAAGAGTAAACATGTTAGGATTCACTCACCTGCTATTGGTGACGTGGATTCCACACTCCCCAAATTCCTAACTATGAGCAAGGTCCTATACACACATATCATTCAATCATATTCCTTTCCCTTTAAACTCATTTATCCTCGTTCGTCACATTTTCCTTAATTAGTTTTGTTCATTCTCTAGTTCATAAAGTTATGTATCAACTTTGTTGAGTAAGGATGAAAATTTGTAATTAAAACTGACAAAATTCATAGTCGCTCGGTCGACGTAGCCCTGTGTCCAGTCAACTAAAGACTTCCTCGATCAAAATTACAGATTGCTTTAAATATCAAAATCAGGCGTCCTTTGGTCGACCGAAGGCTTCCTAGGTCGACCCAAGCTTTCTTAGGTCACCGTTACAAATCATTATGTTTTTCGAAAAACAGGTCTCTCAGTCGACCGAACCCTGCCTTTGGTCAATCAAAGAGCGTCTAATTTTCACAAAACAATAGATTAATATTCTTTTCTTCAAAAAAAAAAAATCTTAAATCCAACTATTCTTATGGACTTAGGATCATCATGGGTTGGATCTGAACCATTCAATCATTTGTTAACTTTATAAAGTTCTTGAAGGGTCCATAATTATAGATTCAACCCTAATGATTTCCTTGTCCCACAATTCTACAAGATTGGTTTAGGTCTTTAGTTAACCTCAACGGTCCATTGAGAGATCCGACCCACGCAAGGTGTCCCTCATGAAGAAAAAAAAGATGATAGAGTAGATCAGATTTTCCCAATGATCTTAAAAGATCACATCTTTAATTTAAGATTGAGATGATATGGTCCATCCGAGTGTCGGATCGCTCTAAAATTTTAGGCCCTAACATATTTTGGCTGAACAAGTCCTATAACTCGTATGGATTCAATCTGTCATCCCAAGATAGCCCATAACAAATCTCAGCACACAAAACTCCACATATTAACATTATTGCTGAAACCAATCCACGAGACCATACAATGAACGGAGGGGCAATCGATCCTATTCGTTGAATAAATCCGAGAAAATAACCTAGAATGCAATAAAAAAAATTAAAGGAGGACTAAAATTTACCTATGAGGAGATTTGATCCCTAATCTTCCCTCTTAACCAAGAGAACTCTACCCAACCAACTCAATGCCCTGTTTTTGTTAATTAATTCAAATTAAATCTTTTAACCCTTATAGTTACATAGTTTATATGACCAAAATTTCGGGTCATTACACAACAAATGTTCTAGCTCCTTATGTGACCTACCTAATCATTCTAACTTCCTCTCCAGGTGATCTGCATGTTGTGCTCTACTATTTTAAGGGCTTTGATGTTCTACTAAAGTGACACATCAACGGAAAATAAACTCTTCATGTATTGAAGTGAGTTCATTTTGCCTTTGCTATGACTCACGATTTAGCACATGTCATAGCCTGTTGGGCCCACGTGACCAAAATAGTCCATCTCTTAAGGCTTATTTGGGAGCTAGTAAATGGAGGAAAATGAAAAATGGAATTGGTGATAAATGAATTGAGAGTAAATGGCTTACTCAGCTATGGTTGAATGGGCGGAAATGTAATACATTTGAAATCTAAATATTCTATTCGAATGGGAGTAAATGGGAAAAATTGGAATGCAATGGAAATAAACATATGTGATGTCCCAAATCAACTTTAATATCCTCAATTAGTGTACATATATGATATTTAACAAAATGACTATGACAAGCCCATTGAAATATATACTTTAAACAAAAATGAGGAAATTCTGAGCCTTGGGTGAGCCACAAACGTAAGGATCACAAACAAACAACTTGCTAACATTTTTTAATCGTTCATTTAGATGGTTAATCTTTGAATAGTTTGGATTATTCTATCTGTGTGATTTTAATAATTTAGCATATGATATTAGATTGTTTCGAGTATCATTTTCCATGTGTATGGCCAACCTATAAATAGGAGCACCTTTGTTTACTCATGCGACTCTTCAAGGGAGCTCAAAAGGACATTTCACCTCTTTACTTTTAGAGGATTGCTTTTACATGCTCATTTACTCTTATTTTATTTTATTTCGATATATTTACTCTACTTGAGATGTAGCTCAAATGTCATTTACTCTCAATTCTCGATTTGCCACCTTTAGGGCCTGTTTGATTTTTTAATTCTATAGTAAATGCAATGTAAATAGGTAATAATTACTTACGCAAGTATTGCCTGCATCTTTTTCGATGCTTGTTTTGACAACATACTTTTTAGATGCTAGAATCGAGAAACTTTACAAAATTTTGTGGGGCCCACCATGATGTATGTTGCTTATCAACATCATCCATCCATTACGTTAGATGACTTTATGTCATGGGCCTAAAGATGAGGCAAAACCAAAGCTCAAGTGGACCACACCACAAGAAAAAGGGAATGGAACATGTACCGTTAAAAACTTCTTAGGGCCAGTGTTTTCTCTAGTGTAGGCTAATTGAGTATTTTATTTACATTATTTTTTATTTCATACCATAAAATGTTCCTGAAAAATGGATAGACGGTACAAATACATCATATACACCAAAGTAGGTCCCTGCGAATTCATATCAATTCTTTGAGATCAGTTTTCAAAGCAGAAATTCATAAGGATTTTTAATCAGGGTGAGAATGTAATAATCGGACATTTTTAAGGTATTTCCTTATGAATTGAAAATCAAATAGGCCCTTAGGTAAATGAAATGAAAGTAAATGCATTGTGATGATTTTTACACTTATTTGAAAGAGGGATGAAATTTCACCTAAAAAATGATACAAATTTCAACCTCTTTTCAAAGCAAAACTCGGTGGGCCCCATCATGATGTATGTGTTATATCCACACGGCTCATTCATCCTTTCAAATCATTTTAGAATATGAGTCTTAAAATGAGACAAATCCAAAGATCAACTAAACCACACTATAGATAACAATAGGCCTATGGTAGACATAATTATTCTACTTGTGGGCCACTTGAGCTTTGGATCTGTCTCATTTTTAGACTCATGCCCTAAAATGATTTGGAAAAATGAATGGATGGTGTGGATATAACACATACATCATGATGAGGCCCACATGATTTTGATACATAGCATGCTACTCCATAAAAGACTTTTGAGGACAATATGTATTTCTAAGAAAATAAAAAAGTAAGTAATCATTACTTATTTACATTTCTCATATTATAGTCCGTAATGGCCACACTAATACGTTGAATGGAAGATCTTGAATATCATTATTAATCTACGGCAATGGAAAGAATTCTTAAATGGCTCACATTCATGGAATCAAAGGCTGCCTTATTGGGAAAATAGCTCATTTATGACAGCAGTAATAGCATGGACCGTTCAAATCATCTCACTGCAGCATGTGGGCCCCAGTGGATGGCGACACACGTTGGATTCTCAGTCGCGTCAGAGGGACGGCGTACTCTGATGAGAGAGCGGATTGCCTGGCTATGTGGGGTCCACAGAGATGTCTGTAACAAATCTACTCCGTCCATCTGTTTTGAAAGACCACAATGCGATAGGATTCTAAAACTCAGGCAGATCCAAAACTCAGGTGGGCTACACCAACAAAACAATGTGAACAGCAACATCCACAGTTGAAACCTTCCTAAAGCTGACCATAATGTTTCTATGCCATCCAAATCGTTCATAGAATTATTACCCAGATAAATTGTACCAACAAATATCATCCTGATGCAAAGCTTCTGTCACTGCCATGGGTTCAATCCCCACTCTTTTGTGTGTCATGGCCCACCTGAGTCTTGGATCTGCCTGATTTTTAAAATCCTGTCCTATGGTGTTCTTTCAAAACATATGAATGGAGTGGATTTGTCACGAACATCTCTATGGCCCCACAGTACCAGGCACAGAGTTATCTCTCTGCCGGGTCACAGCACAGGCAATCCGCTCCCTCTTTTCCAAGACTGGGAGCAGTTCATGTTAGGGCTGTAAATGGTGGGGTCTGAGGTGGGTCTGGCCGAAACCATACCCACTCATTTACTAAATGGGTCTGGTCCAAATTCTAGATCCAGCCCCTTGTACTGAATGGGCGGGTCTCCGTCGGGTCTGAGTCAACCCCATTAGACCCATCTATAAATGAGTCTGGTTTGGTAGAGGGAGATCCACCTAGACCCATTTACAAATGGGTCGGGTCTAATGGGTTTGCGTCTGAATTTGGTATGCAAGCATTTTTGTGAGGTTAAAATTTGGGTTTAGACGTGTCTGGGCCGAAATGGGTCCCTTGCAACATAGGCCAAACCCGCCCATTTACTAAATGGGTTCAGGTGAGGTCGGGCCTAATAAAAAGGAAACCAGATCTAGACCCATTTAGCAACGGTTTTGTTCTTGGACCCAAACCTGTATCATTTAAAAAACCTGTCGGGTCTAAATGGGTAGGGTCTGGGTGCCCGAGTCCGCTGACCCATTTACAGCCCTAGTTTGTGTGCTGAACCCAACACCACCAAGCTAGATGGTGTTGGGCGTTGTGGGGCCCACATTGATGTATTTTTATATCCACGCCATCCATCCGTTTTTTCATCTCATTTTAGGGCATAAGCCCAGAAATAAAGAAGATTCATAGCTCAAGTGGACCACACCACACGAAACAGTGGGTATATAATGACGCCCACTGTTGAAACCTTCCCATGGCCCAACGTAATGTTTATTTTCCATCCAACAAGTTGATGGGCGCGGTTTGGGTGGATCCCTAACTGCGGGGCCCACTGTGATGTATGTTCCTTACATCCACACTGTCCATTCATTTTGACAGCTCATTTTAGGACATCGTCGTAAAAATTAAGCAAATCGAAGTCTTAGGTGGACCTACCAAAAGAAACAGTCACGATTAAATCTGCACCATTAAAAACTTCTTTGGGACCAACAGAATTTTTATTTGTCATCCAACCTGTTGATAAGGTCATAAATACCGGGATGAAGAGACCACACAAATAGTAGCTTAATCCAAAACTTTTCCTGGCCACTAGAAGTTGTTAATGCGTGATTACCACTGTTTCTTGTATTATAATCCACCTGAGATTTGGATCTGCTTAATTTTTGGAATCATGTCCTAAAATGAGTTTTCAAAATGGATGGGCGGCGTGTATATGGATAAAATACATCAAGGTGGGCCCAACAGTCCGGAATCCCACCCACCTTAGCGGATCCGGTGGATCACCGAAGCCGCACCCCACGTTGATAAGTTCATACAGACCTGGATGAACGGAAAACATAATATCAGATTGATCCGAAACTTTTGTGGCCCCAAGAAGTTTTTAATGGTGGGCATTCAATCACCACTTTTTTCCTGTTGTTTGGTCCACTTAAGCTATTGATCTGCTTCATTTTTTGAATCATTCCCTAAAATGAGCTAAAAAAACATATGGACGCTGTGGATAAAATACATACATCATGGTGAGCTCCACAGCTGGGGTCACCACCCAATCCATTTCCAAACCGAATCACCATTCTAGCCGAATCCAGATCTTTGGTTCGGTTTCAAAAGGATTTTTCTGTTTGCCGATGCCTGATTAGTCCAGCTCGGCATATGTCAGCACTAACTGCGTAAATGCAGCAGTGCTGAGAACATTAGTGTTGAGCTGGACCAATCAGGTGGTAGGCAAACAGGAAAATCCTGTTTAAGCAGGAGAAAATTTAAACTCTTCTTAGCCAGTATCATCCTATGCCCATTAATATTTCTTTCATTCAATGGTTAGCATATGCAGTCCATACATATTGAGGCCTATGGTTTTGATGGCGTGGATTGAATTACATTTAAGCCACGTGGACGCCCAATTGGCAGCTATTTTACAAAACAATGATGTTGGGATAAAAGCCGGCAGCGGAAGCGGAACGCCGAACATGTGAAGCAATGCGCAATCAAACGAGTACACAAGATGCAATCAATCACACACAAGCACACCACAAGAGACTCCGAATTTTACGTGGAAAAAACCCCAAAACGGGTAAAAAAAACCACGGCACAAACGATCCACTATGAATATCAGAAGATTACAAAGATTGACAACCCACAAAGCAAGGAAACACAAAAAAAATTCAAGTTTTCTCTCACACACACCTCTCCCCTCTTCCTAGTACGAATAGGAAACCTTGGACACCTTAGGATACCTCTCTAGGTCGGATTACAACACCTTAAATAGGAAGAAATCCGAAAATAGAAACACCTTACGCAGTACTGCGGACTGCGCAAGAAATCTACGCGCACAGCTGACCGGTCGGCCTTCACAAAAACAGTCAAGGGAGATTTCAGCACGCCTCTGCCTCACAGCCGACCGGTCGAATGTCCACTGACGACCGGTCGGCCGACCGGTCTGGGCAACAGGAAAACGTCCAGGGGGTTCTTCACAGCATCTGGGTTAGGCCGTCCGGCCGGTCGGAGCACCCAATTCGTGCATCGTTTGAAGACTCCCCAACAAACTCCACCGAGGCTTCAAACGTCGAATCAACACATCCTTGTAATGTCATCTCATCTTCAATCATAGCTCCACCGCTTCTCGTGCCACCATCGACCCTATCCTTGCAAATTCACGCCCTTTACCGCTCTTCTCATGTGGCCCTTAGGCACTTGCCACATACTAGCAACCGTGGATCTCGCTGCCGTTCCCGCAACTCCACCGTGAATTGTGCTCCCGATCAACATGTAAAGATGGCCATACCTCCGTGCCTTTATACACACGAGTGCCTCCTTCATCACTTCACAACAACGATCGCGGCCGATAAACATGCACCCTTTCACCTCGAGTGCACCAAGAGAAATCACATTCATCTTCATCTTGGGAACGTGCTTCACATCTTCCAGGACTCGTTCGACTCCATCGAACATCCTGATGCGCACAGTACCAACACCCACAACCTTATGAGCGACTCCATCGCCTACAAACACCGATTCTCCACCATACTCCCTGTATGTCGTGAATGAACTACGGTTAGGACAAACGTGACATGAAGCCCCTGAATCAAGGATCCACTCACTACCGTGAGATCCCTTGCCAGAAACAGTCAGGACTTCACAAAAATCGCAACCGTCCTTCTACGGTATTGGTTCCATCCCCAGAAGAATTTCTATACTTCTCTTGTCTCAACCTGAGATTCTGACAATCTTCTCTCATGTGGCCCTCTTGGCCACAATTCCAGCACTTCACCTTAGACTTACCTTTGCCCTTGACCCTCGATCCCGATTTCGAATATCCTCCATGTTCAGAACTTCTTCCCCTCATAACCAGTGCCTCTGAGGAATAACGGGAAGCCATGTCACCGCTTTTCTTTCTCATCGCCTTCGACTGAAGGGATGAGATAACGGTCTTGACGCTTATGGTTTCCCTCCCTGCACACACAGAGTCCCTGAACGACTTATATGAATCTGGAAGAGAATTCAACAGGATGCATGCTTGGTATTCGTCCTTCATCGGTTCATTGATCTCCACCAACTTGCAAACCAGCCTATTAAACGTGCTCAGGTGGTCCTCCACCTCAGTTCCCTCAACCATCTTCAAGGTGAACAACTGCATCAACATGTACATGTGATTCTCTAGAGATTTTTTGGCATAAACCTTCTCTAGCTTCGCCATCGTTTCAGCCGCAGTCTTCTCCTTCATGACATGATAGAGAACATCATCCGTAAGGTTTAACAGGATTGAGGTTCTTGCCTTCTTGTCAAGCCTTGTCCACTCATCGTCCTTCATAGCCTCGGGTCACTTTCTAAGAGCTCCATCAAGCCCTTGCTGAACCAGAAAGGATTCAATCTTCACCTTCCATAGCTCAAAGTTATTTTTCGCAGAGAACTTCTCTATATCGAACCTTGCACTCGATCCCATCTTCTCGTCTCAGATTCGAATCTACTTCACCCCAACTTTAGCTTTGATACCACTTGTTGGGATAAAAGCCGGCAGCGGAAGTGGAACGCCGAACACGTGAAGCAATGCGCAATCAAACGAGTACACAAGATGTAATCAATCACACGCAAGCACACCACAAGAGACTCCGAATTTTACGTGGAAAAACCCCAAAACGGGTAAAAAAAACCACGACACAAACGATCCACTATGAATATCAGAAGATTACAGAGATTGACAGCCCACAAAGCAAGGAAACACAGAAAAAACCCAAGTTTTCTCTCACACACACCTCTCCCCTCTTCCTAGTACTAATAGGAAATCTTGGACACCTTAGGATACCTCTCTAGGCCTGATTATAACACCTTAAATAGGAAGAAATCCGAAAATAGAAACACCTTGCCCAATACTGCAGACTGCGCAAGAAATCCGCGCACACAGCCGGCCGGTCGGCCTTCACAAAAACAGTCTAGGGAGATTTCGACACGCCTCTGCCTCACAGCCGACCGGTCGGCCGACCGGTCGGAGCCCACTAACGACCGGTCGGCCGACCGGTCTAGGCAACAGGAAAACGTCCAAGGGGGGTTCTTCACAGCATCTAGGTTAGGCCGACCGGCCGGTCGGAGCACCCAATTCGTGCATCGTTTGAAGACTCTCCAACAAATGACAAATTCACACCATAGGAAGCAGATTAGGTGCAGGCCCGGACTCACCCAACTCGGTGGGCGCTTACTTTGTGGCCATATTGATGTGTATTGTACATCTCCACCGTCCATCCGTTTTTCTATGTCATTTTAGGGCATTAGGCCAAAATTGAAGTAGATCCAATCTCAAGTGGACTAGGATCCAGTTATATACGGTATGACCTTGTCAATGGGTTGGATGGAAAATAAACGCTACATACGGGCCCTAGAAGTTTTTAAAAGTGTGACGTTCAATCAACACTGTTTATTGTAGTATGGTCCATATGAAATTTGGATCTGCATCATGCCCAAAAATAATATGGCAAAATGGATGGATAGTGTTGATATACAATACATACATCATGGTGAGCCCTATGATAAGGGCCACACCTAATCCACTGTGCACACAATAACACGCCTGAGGGAACATTCCATTTTGAAGAAAAATTTTGATACACTTGAAGCATGTGATGAATGATATGCATGCATTTGTAAATTACTTAAAATTTTCATATATGTGTTACCTCTCGATTTTAAATTTAGCCACATGTGATGTATGTAGGCATGTCAGAAGTAACTGTGTGGCTCGATTCTAACCAAACAACTTTGACCCCAAGTGTCAAAATAGGTAGATATGTCGAATTCGACTGTAATGACCAAACTGAGAATATCGGCAGCCTATTCAGCAACTCGCAAGATGTTGTTTGAGATAACCAGGTGATTATCGGAGGGTAGAGTTTGTCCTCTGTAAATGGCTCACACTTTATATTCCAAATGAAAAGACTTTTCAAATGCAAAAATAAATAAAAAGGAGAATACTTACAGTCGATCACAAGGAATAACTGCAAAGTACATTTCTTAATGAAGAATGTGCTTAAATTAAATTGGTAACTTGTCCAGCATATGAGTGTAGGCATGGATTACAGCTACTAGATTACTGCTACTTATGTAGGATTAAGCTACTGATTACACTAAAGAACGTAAATGACTGATTATGCTAAGAAACATAAAAGAGCATTGATAAAACTATGCTTGGATGGTTGTAAAGATTTGATTTGTTCAATTGGGTTGTTGTGAGACTGGAGCTTGCTTGATTGAAGTCCTTTGTTATTTATAAGCTTCATTTGTCTTCATGTCTTGACGGTTACAACAACCGCTTAGGCATGATTTGGCCTTCTAAATTCTTCTTTCCCAGCTTGCCACTTGTCTCAATAATTGCTCTAAGATCTTCTTCTTATTTGACCATGTTCCACTTAGTCACGCCTCATCTCTAAATGACGTGGCTTCTTTTTATCATTGCTAGCTGCATCCACCAAATCTGCTTCAAATATCTCCACAGATTTCATACGTGTTGTGTATTTTTTGTTTAGTGACATGCATCCCCTCCAAATTGGTTCTCCCAGGAAAAGCCAAGAATAGGGTACAACAATGTGTTATATAATTAATTTAATTCAAACCATCCCATATATGTTTGAAAGTTTATATGTTTAAAATAATTTAGAAAAAAAAATGGTTACTTGAATATCTAAATATCATATTTGTGGAGATCTAATTTCAACAAAGAAGTGTCCAATAAACAGTAAGTTAAGGTGTCTTGCCTGCTAGCCCAACTGGAAGATGCCTAGGTGTTTCAACAGCATGTCTCAGGTTCGAGTGCTAAGGAGACACAATAACTCCACCGGTGGGTGGGTGCATGGTGTGACTAATCAAGTAGGTGTGTTGCACAACTAACAGGGAGGGTGGGTAACGCACATGACTAACAAAAAAAACAATAAGTTAAGATTTTAAAACCAAATTGATTTTTGGAATGCTACTTGGATACAATGATTTAAAGAATTTAGACAGTTTAGATTGAGTTAAATTATTCCATGTGTACCAATTTAAACGGCCTATGTATCAATTGTCGCAGCTAGATGGAGTATCAAATAACTCCTCTCATGTTGGGAGCGGATTGCCTATGACCCAGGGCTGTGTAGGGTCCATAGAGATGTCCATGACAAATCCACTTGGTCCATCTGTTTTGAAAGACCACAACACAACCTGATTCTAAAAATAGGCAGATCCAAAACTCAGGTGGGTCACCAACAAAACATGGGCCAGGAGTGGATTTGTCATAGACATCTTTATGGACCCCACACAGCCCCAGCAAGCAATCCGCTAGCCTTCATGTCAGGGAATGCCTCATCCTAGACGGTGAGGTCTTTACTGTGGGCCCACCTTGATGTATTTATTTATCCACGCTGGTCATACATTTTTTTCAGATCATTTTAGGGCATGATCCCAAAAAATTATGTAGATCCAAATCTGGCTTGGACCCTGCTATAAGAAACAGCTGTGATTGAATGCTCTACCATTGAAAACTTCCTAGCACCTACCATAAAAAGTTTATGTAACGTTTATTTTCCATCCAACCTGTTGATAAGGTCACAAAAACTCATAGGTGAGGCATGCAGGGGCCACACCTAATCTGCTCCCTTCATTTTAGGAGTGGATTGCCTGTGACCCCGGGCACAGGGGTATCTTTGTACCTTGGGCTGTGTGGGGTCCACAGACATATTTGTGACAAATTCACTCCGTATATTTGTTTTGAAAGACCACAATAGGATAGGATTCTTAAAGTCAGACAGATCCAAAACTCAGGCAAGCTGCAGCAACAAAACAGTGGGAATAACAATGTCAGTGGCTGAAACCATCCTAGGGCTGACCATGATGTTATATGCCATCCAAACCGATCATAGAATTATTACCACTCAGATAAACTGCAGGAACAAATATCATCCTGATACAAAACTTCTATCACTTCCAAGCATTCAATCCCTACTATTTCGTGTGGTATGGCCTACTTGAATTTTGGATCTGCCTGATTTTCAAAATCACTTCTTATCGTGAGAATTCAAAACAGATGGATGGAGTGGATTTATTATGGACATCTCTATGGCCCCACAAAGTATCTCTGTGCCCGGGGTCACAGGCAATCCGCTCCCTTCGTTTTGGGCACGACAATGAAACACGCCAGCCCATGGCGCGCGCTAGCGAAAGCTGTACCGGGTTAATCTAATATGCGCCTTTGTGCTCACGATGACGCTGCGAGTGACACCAGCATGTCTAATCCGCGTGCCACGTTGGCTTTTGACTCTTGACCGCTCTTTTCACGTGGCATGCGATCGTAGTCGCTTAGATACGAGGAAACTATCTGCAGCGTGATGCCAGATAATGACGCCACCGTTGAAACCTTTTAAAGCCCACCTCATGTTTATTTGCCATCGTTTGTAACGTCATGCTGACATGGATGATTTTAAAATACAAATATCAGCTTCATCTATTACTTTTGTGGTCTCAATCAAGCCGTTCAATCTTATGAATTAGATCTATTTTATTTTTTGTTTCGTGCCCTAAAACAAACAGACGGCGTGGATGAAACACATACATCAAGGTGGCTCCTATTAGCTTATGGATAATCTCTCATAGCCACCATAGTTTATGTTTTATCTACACCGTTCATTTGTTTTGCCATCTCATTTTAACTGATAAGCGAAAAATGACTAAGCTCAAGTGAGCCACATCATTATTTCAAAAAACGGTTGGAATAATGATGCTTACCAGACCTTGGGTAATGTTTACTTATCATCTAACCTGTTCATCAGGTCACATGAACATAAATGAAATTCTAAAAATGTAAAATATCAGCTTATTCAAAACTTCATGTCCCACAAGAAGTTTTTAATGATGGGAGAGTTTGATGTCCATTGTTTCCTATGATGTGGTCTGCCTGAGCTTTGGACATGCCTTGTTTTATTTCTCATAACCTAAAAACATAACAGAGAAATGGTGAATGGCATGGGTAAAACAAATACGTGATCATGGTAGCCCTATAGAGTATGGGCCACATAGACATGAATTGCTTACGACATAGGAAGTTCTTGTGGTCAGAAGCTAGGTGCGGCTCATAATGATGTTTGTGAAAAATCCAATCATACATTCATTTTTCTAACTCATGTTAGGACAGGAGCCCAAAGAAAGGGTCAACCGTAATAGTCATATGCCATCTATATCTTTTATAAGGTAAAGGTAGTTTAGCTTACAAAATTGTTAGCCTGATCCAAAACACTTATGGCCCCACGCGCGAATTATTCAATGGTACGCTCTCTTTTTTTTTAACTCATGTCCTAACATGAAGAGGCAAAATTGATATACATCACGGTTGGTCCCACCTTACTATTGACCACAAGAACTTCTCATAGTTAGGTGTCACAAGCAATCCACGCCCGAGCCACGTCATGCATGAGCGATACTCCTGGAGAGCAGACAAAGGATAAGTCAATGGCGTATGGAAGATTTTCTCCCTCAATTATTAAATGAAAGAACTTTACAATAACAAAAACACCCTCAACTATTTGCATGAGACAGCCCTTTCAGTAAGGATGGAAATGTAAATCTTTCACTGGTCGTCCCAAACATAGGTCCTATTCCATCAATCTAAATTCTAAAATCTAAACTACACAGCTGGTGGGCCACATATTGGACGACGGGCGCTGCTTTCTTATGATCAGCAAAGGTTATTGGTAGAGCCCTCTACACGGTCCACCAATCGAATGGGTAGGATCCGTCCCATCAATAAAAATTATTATTATTATTATCAATACTATCAATAGGAATTTGCTCCTTTTAAAAACACAGTTCAGATTATCATAATCGTCCAGTTTGTCATTCCATGTGTGGGGCCCACATAATTGAGAAGAAAATGGGAATTGATCTATTCGATGTACAAAGGGTCCAATATCTAGTGGCTAGGATAATCTGGCAACAATACAATCATTGACGTGGTCATGTCAGGAACCGTTAGGACATGAGTTTTTTTTTTTTTTTTAAGCCCAAAAAGCTGTATGAGACAGTACATCTACACGCCACCATATATACCACTGTAGTATTTGGGTGTGTGATCCAAACCATTCATCAGTGGGCCTGAATGTGTAGATGCGCCGGCTAAAAAACACATCAATACTTTGGCGACTGTAGATAAATAGGACGTTACCTAGAAGTTGCAGAGAAAGGTTAAGAGAATATACCCTATTCTTCCCCATATTCATTTAATAAGGGTGCATTTGGTTGTGTTGCTCGCGGTTCTTCGGCCATGTGTGTGATGTGTGTGTGGGCGTGCTAGAATTGAATTTCGCAGCTCGATTCTTACTGAACAACGATGACCCCGAGCGCTAGGAAAGGCAGATATGTCGTAGTCGACCGTATATGATCAAGATCTGTAGAGATTAGTCGCCTAATTAGCCACTCACTCAGTTGTTTTAAAACAGATGATTCAGGTGATGTTTGGAGGGTAGGGTTTGTCCTCCAAAAAGTAGATTCTACCTTTGCCTTCCAAATGAAAGAACTTCTTACAATGTAAAATTAAAGAAATGAAAAGAAGAACATACAATCGGTCACGCGAACGATCTTCACTTCTTCTTTACCAATAGAAAATATTATTATAGAAAATGAAACTTTACTGACTATAAAGCTCTTGCTACAAACTTACTGCTATGAAATGTAATCTCAAGAGTTATCTTACGAAACATAAGCAATGCAATTAGGCGAAGGAAAGTAAAAAAACTTATTATGTTAAATAAGCTTGAAATTGAAGTGTTGATTCAGTTTAATTGGTGCTGGATCCCTTACAATGCTGAGATCCTCCTTCTTTTATAATTTTCTCCTTGGAGGGTGGAATTATCTGGATGTACTACTCCCTAGCAGTTACAGCAACTGTTTCACTACTACTACTACTTTCCAAAGACTTCTCTCTTTCTCTCCTACTGACACGTAAATCGCATGTAGAAGCCTTTGATAGGAACTTACGCCGGTGAAGTTAGGTGAGGCCAGCGTGATATTTGTGAAAAATCCACACCATCCATACCATTCATAAGGTCATCCATGCCGAGATGAACAGTAAAAACAAAAATATCACCATGACCCAAAATTTCTAATGTCCCACCAATGTTTTAACGGTGTACGTTCGACCTTCACTATTTACAGTCCACTTTAGTTTTAGATCTGCTTGAAATGACAATTGACCACTGTCCTTGAGTTTAAACAACAATTGGTCGCTAGACGGCAATCGGCCAACGAAATCGGCCACTATCCTAGTTGCGTACGGCAATCGGCCACTATCTTACTTCCTAGACGACAATCGGCCAACGAAATCGGCCGCTATCCTAGTTCTATACGGCAATCAGGCTGATTTTTCCGAACGCAAACGGCAATCAGTCGCTCCTTTGAAATGTTTCTAATAAGCCTGTCAGAAATAGGGTACAACAAGTTGTACCCTATATTATGATATTTTATGATTAATTATTCTAATTTGATTTAAAAATTAAGAAAATTCTTAATATTTTGATATTTGGAGCAAGAAATTTCACCCCTAGAAAGAAATAAGCAATTTGAAATTAAGGAGAGACGTGAAGTAAGAGCACTAGCTTGATAATGATACTCAGTAAAACGATAATCAATCTCAACATGTTTGGTTCACTCACGGAAAACAATATTAGTAGTAATATGTATTGTGCTGCAATTGTCAATAATAATAATAATAATAACCCCAAAGGGAGCTCAACTTAAAGATTAATAAGAAGAAGATGAAGTTCGACGACCTTTAAATAGTTACATCATAAGATGGCACTCAACTCTGATACATAAATGAAAACAATATCCTACATATAAATTCTTTTAGGATACAAGGAGTTGTTTGAATTCCCGTAAATTTTGAAGTTGTAAATACTTTATAGCTAAAATGTTGGATAGTTGAGGAACAACATGTAAGACTCCCATTAGGTGAGTCACACATGATCATCGGTTTTGATCTGACCGTTTGATTATTCAGATTGAGCGATTCAGTGAGCCCCATTACAGTTGCGATCACTACAGATAGGTTCGGGGAGAGATGCTTGAACCGTGGTCTCCATACATGATTATTAAGATAGATGTAGAAACCTACAATATGTGAAGACTCAAAAGGGGAGAAGTATAACTGATAAGCTTCTCCGACTCTCTTTCATTTTCTATAAATAAATGTCTTAATCCCTTTACAAACATAGAATGGTTTTCATAAACGTGTAAGGTGTGGAAGATTAAGCATCCCTCTTAGTGACATCGTAGCATCGAGAATGTCTTTCCACATAAGTACACACACCCACATTATTAGACACACTTCAATGTTAGCCACCCCACACATTGAGAATCGATACCAGGACCTCAGTGTAGACGATTCAATATTTATTCCGTTATTGAGATTACACAATATACTTATAAGATGAGCATAGTTGAAATGAATTTGTTCAGATAAAGGAGTGGCAAGAAGTGGAAGGATGGAATTAGAAAATGAATGCATTTTAGGGAATTAAGGGCCTATTTGGTTTTCCAATGACAAGGGTAAATTACTGTAAATGGGTAATGATTATTTATTGTAATTGTGTGGTGACATCACTTACATTTAATTACAATGATAAATTTATTATATTGCTTGCTTCACCAAAAAAAAAAAATCCTTGTAAAAATAGTAGTTTTATGGTGTGAAAATATAATATTACCATTTACTTTATCTACTTCATTTACAAGTGTATTTGACACTTAATCTACAAGCCATAATTCTTGTTTAAACAAATACCTGGAAATGATAATATCAGCTTATTTACTTTGCATTTCATAAAAAAATGGAAAATCGAAGAGGCCATAAGAGTAGCATCAATATGTAATAAGATGAGAAAAAAGTAGAGTTGGATGGTCTTATCATAAGTCATAAAAATCAAGAGCTATATACTGATTAGAGTTATACACTGATTAGAAAAAAAAAAGTCAGTTTGTGTAAGTGGAAAGCTCTAAAAAAGAAAGGAAAAAGGCTCGAAAGGACATAAATAAAAGTGGTAAAAAAATGCCTGCAATTGAAAACTTCGAAGGATACTAATACTCCCCCGCACATGTAGGGTGGAACTCCGCAAGGGAACATATTGAGCAAGGGTGGAGGGATACTCACAACTCATACTATAAATGGCCCTAGTGAGAGAATATATTACCGGTAGCATATTTGCTTCTTCTAAAATTTGCCATGTCAAATCACCACTTGATTTAAAAGCTCGAGTTATTAGAAGATGGCGTATTAATGTATATCAAGGGATTCTAACATATATGTGTGTCTCGCCTACTCACCCAGATGGAAGACGCTTAGGCATTTCAACAGCAAGTCTCATATTCTAGTGCTAACGAGACACACTAACCCCACTGTTGGGTGGGTGCATTGTGTGACTAATCGTGTGGGTGCGTTGCCCAACTAATTTGAAGATTGTTATAATCTACTCTAGCAAATATCATTTTGAGATTTTGATCGTCCCATTTACTATTATAAATACCATGTGTGCCACTTGGCAATCAAAATTGTTCATCAATGAGGACTCCCCACTACAATTGACCTAGCAGTGAATTTCAATAACAGTAAGGGCCCGTTTGGCACCATGAATTTTGGGGGATTTGAGAGGGTTTCAAATCCCCTAGTGCATTTGGCAAATAAAGCAAATGGGGGTTTCAAATCCAGGGGGTTTCCAATCCAAGGTAAAAGCTTAGATTACATCTAAAATTCTCCCAAGAGTCATATATGTAACATGTGTGTTACTAGGCTACTAATCTATTGGGCATATGGATCCATTGATGACACCCCAAAACAATTAGATTATCAACTACATCACTAAAATTACTTTAATATGATGATATGTACCGTCCAAACATTGTCCAAGGAAATTAAGAGTTAAAATTCATAAGTTAGTCACTTGGATGTGATCTGTGCTTATGGCCCATCCGAGACTTGGAATTTCATCGTTTTTTGCCAAAGTATATATTTCAACCTGTTTATTACAACCAGTATGTCAAACATTACATGCTTATACTACTTAGGATACTAAAGTTGATTTAGTAATTAAATTCAAACCCTTATAAATACTATACTTTTTGGACTACACTACAAGGGATTCCAAAGCTAGGAGTTTCAAATTCAGGGGGTTCCAAAGCGAGGTTCCAAATCCACGCTCCAAACTGGATTGTACTAATTAGGGATATTAAAGGATTCAAACAAAGTCAAGCGTTTCCCTTTTAGGTTGTGACTATTACTTTGCAGGCTATGGTCCGACCGTACGATCATCTAGTCAGCATGACTTTCACGTCGTGTCGTGTGATACCCGTGGTGGTATCAAGACGAGGAACCTAATCATGCTGTGTGGGCCCATTCTTAGTGGACGGCCAAAAAATCATAAGACGGCAGAAAACCATGGGCGCCGCTTGGGTGGATCCTTGACAGTGAGCCCACCTTGATGTATGTGCCTTATGGAACACCCAGAATGAGGTAGGTCCAACCGGTCTGGTCGACCACACCAAATACTGAGCTCGGGTTGCTCGGGTTGCATTAAATGCAACATTTATGGTGTAGTCCGATTTGACCACAAGGTTAACCGTCCATCAAGCCCATATATAGTCAACATGCATGTATGTGACATCCCAGCCGTTGAAAAGGTAGGCCCCATCTTGAAGATCATTAGATGGAAAAATGAGCCACACATGCAAATTACACAAATGCATTCGCCATAGTATGGTAAGCATTGACGGCCCATTGTTCTCTATAGTGTGGTGTACTTGATGAACGGATGAGCTTGATTTTTAGGCTAAGGTGAGGCCTACCTTTCAGCTGCTCCGATGTATGCACTGTGGGGCCCACCGTGATGTATCTGCTTTATATCCACGCCATCTATACGTTTTTCTACCTAAGGTGGACAACACCACTGGAAATAGTGGCGATTGAATGCCCACCGTTAAAATCTTCTTGGGGCCACACAAGTTTTGGATCAAGCTGATGTATATATGTTTTTTCTTCATCCAGGTCCATGTGACCTTATCAACGGGTTGGATGGAAAGTAAACATTGTGGTGGGCCCTAGGAAGGTTTCAACGGTGGTTGTCATTATCCCCACTGTTTCTTGTTGTGTGGTCCACTTGAGCTTATGATCTGTTTTACTTTTGTGCTCAAGCCCTAAAAGTAGCTGGAAAACGGATGGACGGCGTGGATAATATCAAAGTGGGACCCACAGCGCACCAATCCGCATCAGGTTACTTTGTGTTTAATGGATGCGAATATTCCTTAAATAAAGGAAAAAAACATCCAATGTCTGTCAATCAAACTGCTACGACCGACTCACAGTTTTCCTCGAACTTTTGGGTGTAGTTATTTGATACTCTGCAGAGTCCGGTGGTTGATACACAGGCACTCAGAGATTGCAAAAATTTCACATACTGAATTAAAATTAAACCGTCCAAATTGGATCACATACTGGGTAATTCTCAACTCTGATTGTTGGACATCTGTTGATTGAATTTGGGCTGTTAATTGTTATTAATTTCAACCGTCAGTTAAATATCTATTAATTGGCAGTATAATTTCTGGATTATGATCTATCTAATAGAGTTCTACAATTTGTATAGGTTAGATTTCATTTACTCGGATGTCATGTGTAAAATTTCCGGCTGCGTATCAACCATCACACTCTACCGGAGTATCGAAGTCTACCGAGTATCGAAGTCGCAATTCCATTTCTGTCGTACGTCGTCCTCATGCCGTACGCTGTGAATGACAGCCTCACGTGATAGCTTACCACCATTTGGGGGGACGCGGATTTCCGCTGGGAACCTAGGTGGGGCCCACCGTAATGTTTGTGAGAAATCCACCCCGTCCATCCGTTGTTTGAGCTCATTTTGGGACATGATATCAAAATTTGAGCAGGCTCCAAGACTCGAGTGGGCCGTACTAAAGGAAAAGGTGGGTAGGGAAATTCCTACCGTTGAAACCTCCCTGAGGTCCACAGGGATGGCGATCCTGATCGTCAAAAAACACAGGTATGGTTGATCTTATCCATCTGATTTCGGTCAATGAAATTGAACCACTGAACCGTCCATATTACATCATTGGGAGCATTCAATCAGTGTGATTTTAGAACAGTGCTCCATCCACGGCGGCACCGCAATTTTGGACGGTCCAGATTGCAATAGATGCAGGCCACACGTTTGTGGACCCTGCCCATCCACACGCAGGCAAACTATCTATGCACCCTAGCTCAGATCTCTTACACGTGTCTGTGTCGGCATGTCTCCACACACGTGTGGAATTAGCAAATTAAAAAATACAGCACCGTCCAACCTTATCATCTTAGGTGATTTCGGCCACGAGAAGCACATGGGGGTTTTACAAAATCAAATCAATCGACCAATGGACAATCGAAGGTGGGGCCCACCACGTGGACGGTCTCGATCGATGGTGCTACCATCGTTGTTTTTATCGAAAGACCCACGAAGCAACCTGAGAGGGAAAAAATAAAAATAATAATAATCGCGATGTACCATTCATGGGCTGGTTTGAAAGTCAAAGACGAGCCGAGCCGCCTCTTCCACCTGTCGCGGCTCAGGATATATAGCGTGTTGCCCGCTGGTGGGGCCCACATTATGAGATATGTCAGTGACTGTGAACCGTCCATATTACTGCTACTTCCATAAATGCGTTATTATCCTTTAATTACGTTTCTATGATGGCACTAGCCTTTAATTTTTGGCGTTGAATGTGAGCCGTTGAAATTTTCTTTCGCTGTTCTTAAGCCACAGATAGTGATAGTTTACCGTCAAACGTTAATCAGACGAGAGCGGATTGCATGTGCCCCGGGCACAGAGATATAACCGTGCCGGGGCTGTGTGGGTCCCACAGAGATTTCCGTGACAAATCCACTCCATCCATCTGCTTTTAAAGACAACAATAGGATAGGATTCTAAAAATCAAGCAGATACAAAACTCAGGTGGGCCACCACAAACGAAACTGCAAGAACGGAAACGTCCACTGTTGAAACCTTCCTGGAGCTGACCATGATTCTTATATGTCATCCAAACCGTTAATATGGTTATTACCATCTCAGATAAACTGTAGGAACAAGTATCATCCTGATAACAAACTTCTGTCATCCCCAGACGTTCAATCCCCACTGTTTCATGTGGTATGGACCACATTAGTTTTGGATATGCCTGATTTTCAGATTCCTAACCTATTGTGGTCTTTAAAAACAGATGGACGGAGTGGATTTGTCACGGACATCTCTGTGGGCCCCACACAGCCTCGGAATAGGAGCGGGGGCACATGCAATCCGGTCCCTAATCAGACCCAAATGGATGGTGATGGACGCTGACAGTGGCAAAACGCACTCATGAGGACTAGAAATTTTCTGATTTGTGTGTTTGAAAAAAAGCTTCATATGAGTTGTATCTGCTTCATTTTTCTAATCATGACATTAAATGGGTTGGCAGAACGGATGGACGGTTTAGATACACAACGCATACATCGAGGTGGGCCCCACAGTCAGGTTACAACCCACATCGCTGGTTCCGGGGTCATGGACAAGTCGCGCGCCCCTAAGATGCTCGATCGTTCGATCTGTCAGTGGCACAGTGGGAGGCCAGATTTCGGTAATCTGAACCGTTCATCTGGTGGGCCCATCATTGGACAGGTCAGGATCGAATATTTTCCCGAAGAAATGTGTCCTGATTTAGGACGTGGATTGGGTACTACCTCGGGACGGCAGGGTCTCTGAGGGGCCACCGTGGTGTATGGGTTCTATCCACACCGTCCATCCATTCTGCCATATCATTTTAAACGTCCAAGGGTCTCTGAGGGGCCACCGTGGTGTATGGGTTCTATCGACACCGTCCATCCATTCTGCCATATCATTTTAGAGTTTAATTCAAAATTTGAGGCAGATCCAAGGCTCTAAGTGGACTACACCACAGGAAGCAGCAGTTATAATTACGCCCACAGTTGAAACCTTCCTTGGAGCCCACGGTGATCCATATTTGTCATGCAACCTGTTCATAAGGTCATACAGATATCTGGATAAGGGAAAACAAAAATATCATCTTGATCCAAAACTTGTGTGGGCCCTCAAAATTTTTTCTACAATAGGTGTTAAATCCCTACTATGTGGTCCACTTGAGCCTCATAGCTGTCTCATTTTTTTTGTTTGTACCCTAAAATGATATAGAAAAATGGATGGACGGTGTGGATAAAACCCATACGTCACGGTGGACCCTCAAAGCCCTTGTCTATTCTAGTTAGGGACATGTGAGCATAAAACCCAATTTGGGTCCCTAATTTATTAGTGTGACAAATTGATGTAGAACCAAAACCTTGCAAAAATTGAGGAGAGTTTAACAAAAATAGTCAATTTTAACATGGATAAAACGAAAGAAGGCACATCGTAAATCGGAGAAGAGTTATGGGATGCACTGGCATATGGATTCTCACTGAAATTTCATCGTGGGGTGAGCTAACCCACGTCGTATTCATCTATTTCGTCGTATTCATCTATTTCGTTAGAAAATGCATAGTTACGACAAAAAAAAAAAAAAAAAAAATTACAAAAGTATGTCATTTTTAATAATTTCAAATTTTAGTTTGTTTCATTCTTTACAAAGTTTTTATTTATTTAAGAGTTTTTATTTTTGTTAAGTAATGAATTTTACAAAGAGTTTATTTAATATTATCTAATTAGAATTTTATTATTTTTATTAACTTTTTATTTTAAAAATTTATTAGCTTTAGTAAATATGAATTAGAGTTTATTTAAAAATATATGAGGTATTAGATTCGTTTTTAATGTTAACTCTCGTATTATATCCAATCAATTATTCAACATTTTCTAAAAATTATTTCATTTTATCTTCTCACAAACACATTATTTACTTAAGGTACCTATTAGTGAGGACGATGATAATTGACCTCCCTCATCCTCCCCGCATGGCCATGGATGTGTCATACAAACCATTAATATATGGTATGTGGACCCATTTGTGGATTTGGGTTCTCCCCAAAAGAAAGCTCAGTATCAAAAGGTCAAGAGTAGGGCATGCCATATGAACGGTTTTGATCATAGTTTAAAAGGTCAGAAAAACTCGGTATAACTCAGTGAGTTAACTCAACTCAATCAGATTTCATCATGACGGCATTGAAACACAATGTGGTCATGACTCCGGAACGGCCTGATTTTGGGTTTCAAGGAGAACAGAAGAGGACGCAGATGGACGGATACGATGTCATGCACACATCATGGTGGCCCCACACATTACGTTGTAGGTTTGGGCTATGGTTTTGACCACCAATAGAAATACTCCACGTGGACAATCTGACCACATTTGGGTGGGGCCCACTCTCTCCATGCAGAAGTGTGTTGCACATTGCACGTCCCTGTTGCCGGATACAGTGAAAATGCTGACTCATTTTAATAGAGAATTCAAAGCGTACATCACGCATTAAATAGATATACAAACCTCTTCTTATTGTCAAACGACGAAAAAAAGAGAAAAAAAAAAAAAAAAAAGACTTTGAATTTCCACTAATCGAGATCCAACGGTGGAGAAACGCTTTGTGTACTCGCTCATGTGGGATAGCTTTTCATGGGCAAGATGAAGACATTCATCATGTAAGGCCAAATAGCAAGAATGTCTTGGCCTGAAATCTGGGCCAATCCTATGATCAGATAGGCCACACATGAAGTGATCCATCGAACATTTTATAACCGTCCATTTTTCTTTCTCTTACAATCGTGGTGCAGTTGATGAGAGGACCAAACTGAATTTTGGGCCAGAGCATTTCCCAAGTGTGGCCCACCTGATGAACGGCCTCGATCTTGAATATGTGTGACACGTTGGCATGTGCAACACTAAGTGGACCGTCCATCTCATCCCAGAGCGATTACGGCAAGCAGGGTAGATGGATGGAAAGTCAGCACCAGTCATGATATAGAATGACGCTGATAGGAACTAATCATTTCGTAAGGCTACCAAAAGTCGTTGGATCTTCGGCTCAGATCCAGACCGTTCATCAGGTTTGTCCTACATTGGGCGAGTCTCTTGGCTTAAAAATCACATTTGAAGATCCATGGTTCCCCCACCCCAACAAGAAATTCCTGTAGGTGGAAGCTATGAGGGGCCCACCATGATGTCTGTTAGAAATCCACTCCGTCCATCAGTTTCAGAATCTCACGATAGGACAGGAGTCCAAAAACTAGGTAGACACAAAACTCAGGATGGCCACACGATAAAAGTGAGAATGGAAACGCTCACCATTTAAACTTTCGTGGGGCCACAAAAGATTTGGGTCATGTTAATACCTGTGTCTTCAGTTCATTCCAGTGAGGATTAACCTTATGAACGGCTTGGATGATATATAAACATCATGATGGGCTCAAGGAAGGTTTCGATAGTGGGTGTTTTCATTCTCACTGTTTCCTGTTGTGTGGCCCACCTCAGCTTTCGATCTGCCGTCTATTTAAAAATCACAATGATCTGAGTTTGGGCTGTTGAATCTGTACCGTCGATTAAGTATACATTTGCGTCTTTGAGTACAAATTCATGGGTCACCAATCAGACAGTCAAGATTGTCTGATTAATTTATTTTGACTTCTGAACTTTTCATTTATCTACTTCTCTTTTCATGACACGAGTTTAATAAAAGGAAATCAAAGACTTTTTAACTTGTCAAGAAAATCTGTGTCATTCATCTGGTGGGCCCCATAGTGTGTGGCCTGTAGCCTGAAACTGAGATTGCCCTCTCTCTCTCTCTCTCTCTCTCTCTCTCTCTTCTTCTTCTTCTTCTTCTTCTTCTTCTTTCTTTTTTTTTTTTTTTTTGTTTTTTTGTTTTTTTGTTTTTTTTTTTTGGGTCATTCCCTGTCAAGTATCTTTGTTTTATGTTAATATAAATAGAAAATTCTCTCCCGTAGAGGGGAAAAAACTGTACATGTGGGCCAATTAAGGATGGATAAACCAAAATTTTCCTCTACTAGATGATCTCAACCGTCAGATTTGTCGGCATTGTATGTAAAGTCATCTACTTCGGCGAAAAGCTAAACCGTATCAGAAATTGACCCTGTATGGTATAATTCCAATAATATTCAGTTTTTCATTGTTGGCTCTTATTGAATATGATAGTGGTCATCAAAAAGCTAAAGATCAAATAATGAGTTGTGTTAGAGCTTGGCTCTGCAAAGGCCATCAAATCAAAGTATCTTTTAATGTCTCCAGTACCGGTAACGGTGGCTATAACGGTTGAGTGCCATTATCATTACAATGCAGGCTGTAATAATTGTTATGACCTTTTTTCTTACTGTAATAACTGTTATGACCTTATTTCTTCTCCTAATAAAACATTTTTTTTCTTACACACACACACCCTCACACCCACACACACCACAATGGGCACTCGAACCCATAACCTCAGTGTCAAACCCTTAAGAGTCTACCATTGAGCCATGAGTAGTACCCTTCCTAAGAAAACCCTCTTTTTTTTTTTTTTTTTTTTACACACACGCTTGCACCCACACACACCACAATGGGCATTTGAGCCCATAACCTCGTTGTTGTCCATAAATAGACATTATAGACCCATAACACACAATGGTTCCTATTGTTATTGTTGCCATTATGTAACCGTTTTCTAAGGTGGTGGAAGTTGAGTCATAAGCCCAAATCAATGGTATCATGTTCGATTGTGTGTCGATGAATTGATCCCATCTCCTGCAATGTTAATATCCTGTGGTTTTAGGGTTTCTGAGGGGTAGGAGGCAATTTCTGAAAGGTGGTTGATCACACTTTGGTTTTATCACTATATTGTAGTGTTTTCAATAAATGCATAAATTCTTCTTCTCGCGATGGGATTAGATATGACCAAATTCTTATCATTTAAAGAACTGCATTTGTGATTGATTTTTCTATGGTTGCTTGTCTCGGGTAAATTTAGTAAGAACAGAATCGATATATGTTTTCCTTTAGCTAAACACACCTCTTCGCAAAAAAGGTCATCAAATATATTGTCCATGTGTCTTGGTGTTCAATTGAGAGAGCTTCGCGGAGAAGGTCATCAAATATATTGTTCATGTGTTTCAGTGTTCAATTGGGGGAGGGGGCGAAGAAGGGTGAAATTGATTCCCAGGGCTTTTTATTTCACCAATTGCCCCGCTAATGTAAAGCAAATGTGTCATCAATTACCATTTTAACACTGCCAAATCAAACGCAAGAATCGTCTGTCAAATGCAGATGCAAATGTATTCAGGAGATAGGTAAAGGAATCTGTAACCATTGCATTTTTTCATGGCATTATGTTGAAAATCCTGAATCTAAACAGTGAAATCAATGTATTTTAGTTATGATTTGACATTGATGTAAAATATGTTATGCAAGGGCATACGATGACCTAACTCTAAATGCATGGATTATCAGGCAGAATAGATTCAAGTTATAAAGTTAATGAACTAACTACTTTCAATCAAAGGAATTTAAACAAACTTCAACAACAAGACGAAATCAACCCGTCAAGATCATGCCCCATAGCATAAACGCACATAAATGAGTAAAAAGAAAGGACCTAGGGATATGAGGATATCCCTAAATCTATCATAAACCAGCCACAATCATGTTTGAATCCGTTTCTCTGGACTAGTCATCCCTCTTCTACCATTTATATCAAAGGGGAGATATGGGGAAGAAGGAAAGGGATGAAAAGAAAGATGGGCTTTAAATTAGAGAAGCACGAATTACCTTTGCACGCACCTTGAAGATGTAAGAAGAAAGAAACTTGAATCCAATGTGGAATCCTCAACACTCGAGGGTCAACCTGAAACCATAGTCTCTTAAAATAAAGAAAGAAAACACTCATTTTTTTTTTCATTTAATAATTCGAAATAGGGTTTCCCATGGTATATATAAGTCACGAAAATAAAAAGTGCACTAAAGTGCTTGAAAACAAAAAAAAAATGATATAAAAATGCCTAAAAGTAAATAACGACACTAAAGCGCCTAAAAAATAAAAAAATAAAAAAATGAAAAATGCCTAAAACTAAATCCGCTCCACGGTCCTGCTGTGATGATGCTCTTGCGCGGTCCTGCAACTCGCGTGAAAATGGGTCCAATGAGCCCAGTTTCCATCCACATCAACTCACCTGCTCCAACACTCAATCTGCAACGTCGCCTCCTCTAGTACACTCTAAAGGATGCACTACTAATGTCTGCATCAATATGTCATCATTACAATTTCACCGCAGAAAAACCAAACACAGAATCTACAATTAAATACAAATGTTGTTAGGAGACGGGTAAAGTATTTTAGAATCATTGCACATTTCCTTTACATTACCGTGATAATTGGTAAAGCAAATAATCCCTGAAGGGCATTTTGGGAATATAAAGATTAATGGGGTAGGGGCATAGTGGAAAATATTATTCTCCACAATTTCTTGAACTTTGAGGTTTTTCTTTAGATATTATCGGGAAAATTTCACTGAAAATAAATATATTTATTGTAAATTAATAAACAAATTTAAAACTTAAATTCCTTGATGTTTTTACTATTCTTGGAGTTTATATCACGACAAGAGCTCAATAATCAATATTTTAAAATCTACCAATATTTTTTAAAATTTCACAATAATACCACTTAGTGTACAATCGAGGGCATATTTGTCACATTGGGTAGCGGTATTTAGGGAAATAATCACATATGTGGGTATGCATGGCAATTACTGTACAATTAAGCTGTGTGGGGCCTATTCATAATGCGGATGTGGAATCCGAAACATGCATCTGTTGAGCTTCCCCAAGCTCACCATACATTCAAATAGCCATCCTAATCCAAAACTCACGCTAGGGGTAGCAATATACAATCACACCTAAAAC